>JAODVQ020138771.1:0-15604 GCA_025400075.2 Phenganax stokvisi
TCGTGCGATAAACGTCAAAAATTTTTTGGGGTTTTTCCTGAAATCGCTTCGTTGCTCAGATATAGCGATTTTCATTGCCAACTTGGTAGCTATCGATGGCCATACTGAGCGATCGAGACATTCGTTAGCGGCTGTGTAAAAGAGTTCCGGTTTGCACCGCTCGTGCGTGCTGGCGTCCATTGGCCCAGTGGTGACGTGCTAAATTCTGGGACCGAGATACCGGAGTTCAATTCCCGCAGTTGTCGTTTTTCTCTTTTAGTCTTAGTTTATGAGACACACCAACTTCGCGCAAGCTCCGTAGATTCAATATGCAAGTTTTTCTCACACTTCATCAGGTTTACATACAAAGATCATTGGTTTTGTTTCTTTTATTAATATGCACTGTTGTTGTGAGGTTGTACTATCAGCCAGCTACTAGTGTTAGCTAGCTAGGTAGACCTGCTGTGTGTGCCGAGGGTTTGCACTTTAGTGCTTTTCATTTTATTATACATGAACTGTAAATACAGATTCTTCATAATGCAGGGACATTGTCATAAGTGAGTGAGTATCTAGGAGGCACACACACACACGTATTATAGCCTCAGGGAAATTCTCTCACTACTTAAGTCTTCGTACTTAACAGCATTTTCTCACCTTTTTATTATATAGCTCAAGCTCCTTGTACATTATGCAGGAGAGTGTATATCTTTGGCAAACTGCACAACTTTATTGTATCATCTTCTCTGTCAATTGTGGCTGCTTTGACCCATAATAGATAGTGGCTCTTTATCATCTTATTTACTCTGATAATGACATGAAATTAATGATAGTTACACTCAATCATAAATGAAACTTTCTAGATACAACCCAAGTTACACATGATATGGGACATAAATATGTAGGCGCACTTCTAAACACTCTGCAACGTGTTTAGAAGGTGCTGAACAATCTTGCTGTGAGTCCAATACGAGCTTTGATCATTTTTAACTTTGTTTCCTAAGGCAGGCTCACTTCTGTGCATTTTGTCTGTTGCATTTTGTCGTTAGGTTCTGAATCACATTGTGCTTTGCACAGTTGACATCGTATATTATGGGGGATATTTAACTTGTATTTTGTACGTAGCTTGACTTCAGCCCCCACCAACTGAGCTGCCTTTGTATGAAGCGATTTCAACTCTCATCTATGTATTATACTAATGCACAACTGATCACTCTTCATATTACGAGTATCTCTAACATAAGCACTCCTTCTGCCTCAAGTACCACAGTTGTGAAATTAAGTAGCTAATGTTTTGTTTAGATAAAATTTATAATGACAGAAATGATATTGTATATTATATTGAAACATACTAGCTACACTCCATATGTAGAATAACATGATCATGAAATGCCGTCTCACTTTCTACAACCTCAGCACAAAGGACACACTTATAGTCATAGATTAGAGGGTCTAGTGATTTCAGTACCTTCACTGGTACATAGGGATCATGAGACAGTCTTGGATTATGATGTAACTGTGAGTGCAGTGAGAGTCCTCTCTGAGTAAAGAATTTTTGATGACATTCAGAACATCTGTATGGTCTGAAGGCTTTCCTCCTCCTCCTCCTGTGTCTACAGCGACATCTTGAACAAACACTGTCTATCTTTCTACAACCAAATACCAAATACGACTTCCTCCTTTTCTTGTGCAGTTCAATACCATTCTTCTCTTGCATTGTGCTACTATCCAGGGGGTCTCTGACTTGATCATCATACATATTATCTTCTTCTGTGATGACATTTGACACAACACTGTTATCAGTCAGTGAGGTTGTGTTGAAGGTAAGACAGGATGGTGCGGAAGATGAAGTATCAGCACAAGAAGATACACTAGTACTCTCACTTTGATTTCTATGTGAACTGGATATTTCATTGTTATAATATGATCTGTTGATGTGAAACTTTTTTAAGTGTGTTCTCATGTTACTCCTCTGTGTATAGCTCTTATCACAGGCTGGGCACTTCCAGCGTACCTTATCGTGGATTGCCTCCATGTGTCTTTGCATATTGGTCTTGCACTGGAACATCTTTTCACACCTAAAACATCTGCAAAAAGATTATTAACTCTGAACTCAAATTAAATTTGATTTAAACAAAACAAAAATTTGGGAGAAAAGATGTCAGAATCATATATACACTGCTGCTCCTTATTAAATGCAAGCAAAGATGACAACATCTATTGAGTGACAGCCAAATGACTAGTTTGTCATACTGTTAGCTACTTATACCACGTGTCTAACCTAAACCTCCTCTTCCATTTCCGACAATTTGTCTGATGGTTATCCATAGTTGTCTGCCATCTGAAGACCCTCCCACACACTGAACAAGAGAAGCGTTTCGTTTCGTGTACTGCTATAGTATGGTGCCTCAAAATTTTCTTTGTCTTATAGTTCTTGTTACAACGAAGACACTGGTAGAGTTTATGGTTTTCATCGCCCCCTGTTTCCAGCGGATTTGACTCGTTCATCATTACTAGCACCCTCCACTATACTAAGGTAACACGTGGTCTCGGGCATGCGCAAAAATAAATCGCGTTGTACGTACGCACATGCGTGTAAACAACCAATCTGGACGATACATGATACAATATCAGATGTTTTAATGCGTCCTAGGACGCTATTCACTCTGTCATCTACTAGCTAAGAAAGTTTACTATGGTCACTATTCACCTAGGCCATCATAGGTTGATGGTAACTACGGTGAGATCATATTTCTTCATTATTATACCTACCTTACATAGCAACTACAAAATATCAGTTCATAATATTAAAATGGTCACATGTAACTTGGATTAAAGTAACTTGGATTGTTTAATTTTCCAACCCATCCCTTTCTCTTTGGTTTAGCCCACTCATCTCTCGGGGCAGGATAAGGTGGATATGGCGGTGGGTCATAATTATATCTTCGTGATTCTCCAGTTGCTCGTCCCACATTCTCAACACTTTCAAACACTGGATCATCTTCTGTATCAAAGAGTATACATTAATAAAGCCTCGTTTACACGGACAAAAATAAACCGCTTTTCCAAATCACCCCCCTAAGCTGGTTTAGTTAAATAGGTTTGTAGGCCGGTTTAGACCATTTATATGTAAATCAGTTTGAGTTAAATCGGTTTCCAAACCGGTTTAAAATGTCCATGTAAACAGGGCAAAAAATACTACAGCTATAGCCAACTCTTTTTTCACATTATGAGCTACTATGTAACAAACGTATTAACGTATAATGGTGTAGTATTCCTCTTTTTGAGGTCAGGTATTATTGTATGAATTTGTCTTGCATGAAATCCTTTAAATGTATCTCCCCCACCACTAGATAGCTTTAGACTTTGATGATTGAAAGTACATATAGGCTTCACGACTCATAAAATGAGGCATTCGCACTGTCTAACAGTGTAAGCGATGTAGTTGCACTATATACATGGAAGGTTTCTTTTACTAACTACAGGTTAAAGCGGCATTTGACTTTCATTTTGAACTGAGCAGATTGGCTAAACTGTAGTGTTTGTATTAAAAAAATTCAACTCGTATTATAAAGGAGATAATTGTTCAGATATTGGTGACCCTTAATTATTATTTTAGTAAGAATACAATATATTAATGGAAAATGTGCGGCTCACCATTCTCATCTGGATGTGACTTGGTGAAAGAAGTAGGTATTGTTGTTTTCTTAGCTTTTTCTAGTTTGTCATAACAGTGTCTGTCTCTTCTATATCCTTGTTGGTGTGGCTGAAATTCAGCATATGATAATATACTATAATATAAATATAATTACAGATAGAGAAAGAGAGAGATAGATAAATTACGAAAGTGCCTATTGAGGTCACCATTGCACAAAGGTGTGCCTGAGCTGCGTGGGCCCAGTAGGCACTGGTGACAGAGCCTCCGCAAGTCTGACATGAGAACAATGAGCACTAGTATACACTATGTCAGTTTCAAATAATAATGTAGGAGATTGGTACGAAACATCAAATTGGAACTTTGTGTTGAAACAATAATACAGTTGAACCTCATTAAAGTGCACTCCAGGGGACTAGCTTAAAATGTTCACACAAACAGTAGTTTCATTTAAACAATAGCTGTATGCTTATAGAAGGGACTTTAGAGTTAGTTCACACTAAGGGGGAATTCATATTAACAGTGTTTACTTTAACGAGGTTCCACTATACATATACACACTATTATCACAGTGTACAGTGAATCTTTGACCAGAGGGAGGGACATTTTTGTGAAAATTGGTCTACTTAGCTATTAACTGTGTATATAACAGTGACAGAGATGTTTGGCTAACTTGCTCAAACTCGGTAGTCTTTGTCTGATTTTCATCAATGGTCTGATAGTGATGACTGCTAGTGTCAACTTCTGACCAGTCCTTGTAGTCCCTGGGAGGGAGAGGTGGAGCATCTTCTGTCACTTCCCTGTGTTTTGAGATAATAGCTATAAAAAGTGGAAAACACAGACTTCTCCTTTCTTCACTATAGCTGTCCACTTTCTGATAGCTACACTAAGAGACTAAAAATTAGTCGAGGTCTAAATATTATTTTTAGCTGGGTTTTCTCTTTTTCCTTGTGTCACATATAATATAATACAACTTACATTGTATTCTGAGCTTATTAAAGTTTGCTTGAGTAATGGTTAGCAATAATGGTATTATAGAGTATGAAGTTGAAATTGATGGGGTTATTTAAGACAAAGATTGCTATAAATAAGGGGCCCGAATGAACAAGATATTATTACAATGAAGATAATAGTGTATTAGAAAGGATAACTCACTGAGGTGAGTGAGTCCGTTGTGGAGAACTTGGTGGAGGAATAGGACTTGATGAATTATATTTTGGAGGCACAGGAGGCGTTACCCATACTGGCTTAACTGTAGTCTCTGGTCTAGCATAGTACTATTATAATCAAGAGCATAAACACATCAGACCATTATGTAATGTTTTATGTATATACCCTGTGTTTAATTCTCTGGATCTGATTCTCTTGTTGTCTGATTGTCTCCTCTGCCCTCTCCAGCTCTGCTTCCTAGGGTTTCATAGCAAGGTGTAAAATGTTAGTGGTTAATATTGCTACTACAGACTGAGTAAGTATAAAGGTCGGGATAACACCAATGCACGAGAGCTAAGGGGCAAAGGCACTAAATTGTCATCTCAAGTCGAGGCCATAATTATTTTAATCTTATCTCTGCCACACTTTATGATGGCAACAAGGAAGTTGGTGTTGAAAATATATAACTATAACGACTGGGAAATAGCTATTAATCACCTTCTCTTTCAGAGCCTTTGTCAACTCTGCATTTTCCTAGAATGAATCAATAATAATAATATCGTTATGCCAGACACTATATCTGGTCTAACCTGGGCCACAATATCCAATCTTTTCTCCAATTCTTCAACACCAACAGCAACCTATATACAGAGTCATTGAAACACTTTTGCACACTTCCTTGCCCTAGTATAATACTTTGCATCTCAACACGTTGAGGCCAGTTTCCTATTTTATAGAGATTTGCCTATAGAGACTTACTTCCCCATGCAGGCAATCACAACACTTCTCCAATTGTAAAAATAGTGACAACACCAAGAGAGAAGACATCGATGCTGACGTCATACTTTGATTTCTCCTTGTTGGATTTAGCCGGTGCTGATGCTTCAGGGGGCATGTAGACTGATGCCCCGGGTCCTTTTGTCATAGTGGCTGCAGCTTTATTACGTGCAGGAATAATGCGAGCAACGCCCAGGTCGACGATTTTCGCAACCATCTTCGAGTTGAGGAGAATGTTTCGAGCTGACAAGTCGCGATGAATGACGGGAGGGGATTGCTCGTGGAGATAAGCTAGTCCACTAGCGATATTATGAAGAATGGAGTTCTTTAGACCTAGCGGAAAAGAACTAGGTTTAGGTGCGTCTGGCGGTAAAGGAGGGTCAATATCCGGGTCCAGTAAGTCGTGGAGGCTGGTCAGAAGCCGTTCCATGACTAACGCCGGTAGTCTAGAACCAGGTAAGAATGCGACGCCCAAAAACTGGACGATATTCGGGTGTTGCAGAGTGCTCATCAACTGACATTCCTTGACAAACTGAGCGGTGGCTCGACGTATCTCGGCCGGAGGAATCTCCGAGCGGTCGATTAGGATGTCGTGAATTTTCTTGGCCGCGCAAATGGCGCCAGGCACGGCTACCTCCTCGACACTACCATAGGCTCCTGCTCCTATTCTCACACCCGTAGCTCGGACGTTAGGGAGCACGAATGACTGCAGATCAGGGTATTCTTTGAGAATTGCTTCGCCTGTCGACTGCATGGCTCACTTAAAACGTTACTGACGTAAAGAGATTTAGCTAGCTTTGAAGAAGCGGAAGGCGACACTTGAGATCACAGGGCAGGGTTCTTCTGAAGCCCAAGGTTATAATTATGAGTAATTTTACATCTCAGAACTCTGCGCAAGCTGGTACTTCGCGTACGTACCAGATAAATAACCCTCGGCGCGTATGCGCGAGGAGGCTGTGTATGTGTCTGTCTGTTATCGCACATCTCATTCCCGAAGCATAATATTTTTTTCGCTGTAAACGCAGCTACTCTTAAAATGCGATGAACGTCAAATTTTTGGGGGTTTTCCCTGAAATCCCTTCGTTGCCGAGATAATAGCGATTTATATTCCCAACTCAACTGGGTAGCTAGCTACCGATGACATTCGCGAGCGGTTGTGTAACAGTCGTTTGTAGTGAAATTAAAATTCGTATTATACTGGCCTCGGGTGGCCCAGCGGTAACATGGCTATGCTCTGTGACTGAGCAACCTGAGTTATGTAGATTCCCGCGGTTGTCGTTTTTTTGGTCAGTTTACGAGACACGCCCATTCTGCGCAAGCTAGCTCCGCAAATTCAATACGCAAAAGTTTTTGTCTCACTTCTATCAAAGCCAAATGGAACAGTCCGATTTCTATGTTATGCACTGGCTAGGTTGAAGTCATAGCTAGCTTGTAGTGTGTGTGTGTCTAGCTAGCCAGTTATATCTATGTTCCGAGAGCAGCATGTTATAAACCTAGCTCCGAGGGTTTTCACAGTGCTTTTCATTTTATTATGGTTCATAAGCAAAGTTATAATAATTATTTTCTGTTGTCAATAAAGTGTCAATAAGGACAAAGTGCTCTATTAAAACATGAAGGAAGATGAGGTATAGTATAATAGGGTGTTACTCTCTTAGAAATTAATTTGAGGTACTATTTCAGGGTGTTCTATAAGTCTAGCCATCATAAGTTGCCAGCAGAGCTGTTTGCTGGGGTCAGCGAGGTCAGAGAGAGGTGGTCTCATGAGAGTGGGCCAGAACACAATGGCCAGGTTACTGGAAGACATCTTGTTGATGTCTTGGTGGAGTTGGACCTCGTGGAGGTGGAGCATGAGGTAACGGAGGGTGGAGAGGTTGGGCGATGGCATCTTATTGTGTAGGATCTTCTCCAGGTCTGCCCTATGATCTGATTGGTTCTCAACTATGGGAGGAGGAGGAGGAGGAGGAGGAGGAGGAGGAGGAGGAGGAGGAGGAGAGCATATTAATGAAATGAACAACATATAATGGTACAGTATATAAGAATGCATATTCTGTGTGTCTTGCTTTAATGGATACCAAGATACAGAGAAAACGAGTCATTACTGACCATTAAGCCTGGGTTTTCGCCAAGTATCATAGTTTAATGAGGACATGAGGTCTTTAGCATAGAAATATAGTAAAGCAAATGCACAATGCATGATTCATAGTTTGACATGTAGAACTCCTTGCCAGCCCCTCAACTCATGCATTCCCTGCTTGACCATGTGTTATTACTCACCATTGATGTTGAGGACAGCAGAGGCCACAGTATTGGGGATAAGAGGATCTGGTAATAATTTGAAGAATGCCTTGAGAGTACTGCTGATGGCTGTCTCACAGAGATCCAGAGATGCCACATCCAACTGACAGTCTACCATAGACAACATTGAGATTTATTAAATACAAGGATGATACGTATGCACAGCCTCTATTTCTCAATACACAAACTTAAGTGATACTGGTGTCCTAGAATCCATCTCTAGTTGGCTATATAGAAACACCTCAATTCTCAAGGCAATCCTCAAGGCTTGGTACCCTGATTAATACTGTACAGTAAACCGCAGTGCGCATGGTTTAGAGTTTCTTCTTTATTTTCCTTTTGTTAGAATGCTACACAAAACGTCTTTGTGTGTGCATGCATTATTATTTTATGCAAGTTGTGATCCGTCAGCATAATAATACCGCTATGCATAAAGAAACTGCTACACATGTATTGTAGTGCAGATACACAAAGCATGCTATCGTTTAGTGTGTGTAGCTACAAGTTAGCCTCAATTAGTACTTTCTCTCCGTATACAAACAAACTCTGTGTAAATGGGGGGAGGCCTAGGTTCTGAGGCTAGCTACAAGCAGTATGTACATGATGTCGTGTGTGCGTAGTGTCACACAATAATAATACCGCAGTTGAAGTGTTAAAATACATAATAACAGTGACCATGTTTTTACATAGGCTAGTAAACTCACTGAGATCATATTGGTCCTGAAGATCAAGACAGACATCTTTCTTCCCAGACACTCTATAGATACCTTCTGTCTTTAACCCTTTACTCTCTATGATCTTAGTACACTGTTTAATGAACCGGGGAACACCGTCTTCCTCCACCACCTTCTCGAGTGGTGACCCAAAATATCTCTGCTGTTCTGGCTCCTTGGTACTCTTACTCTTTTTTCCCTTCTTGTCCTCTCTCTTCTTACGTCGGACTTCAGACTTGCGGCGTCTCTCGGCCTCTCTCTCTGTCTTCTTCTGTAACTTGTCCAACAGTTTCTGCTGCTGTTTGATGAGTTTGAGCTGTTTCGGTGTAAACACCTATAGCAGGGAGAGGAGAAAATTGATAGAACTGTATCTCTGGAGAGAGTTTCAAGATGAAGAAAGTTGTTAGTTATGTACAGTGCATGAAAGAAACCAGACAGTTTCATAACCACTTTGTTTCTACACACTTCTAACACTAAACTAGTTTAAGTAATGCATAACCGATTTAATGAAAAGCACTAAAGTGCAAACCCTCGGCGCAAGTATGAAGACTCAGCTGCTAGATGGACTGCATTGCTTGGTGGCATGTGGCTCAAACAAATACCAGGGAAGCTAAGTTTGTAAGGGTCCAAGCTTGCTGTAGCACTTTGTAAAATAGAAGCAAAGGTCTGAGATGCGCATACATTCACCTGGTATCACAATGGGCATGCGTGTAACACACATAGTCCATACGCACATGACTGCATTCACAGGCACCACGTAGACATGCCCTGCATAAAAATGGCCGACTGCTTGTATGCGAACTATGGGGAGCGGGCTGATCTCCGCAGCGGAGCATTTTCAGCGAATTCCAAGCAGTTTATTCTGAAGATATTTACCTGGTGAGTCGGTGATATCATTTTCAGAGCGTAGGGACGATCGTAGAGTGAGCTGACTCCATGACAGACAGACAGATAGACAGACAGACAGACAGACAGACAGACAGACAAACAGACAGACAGGAGCAGTATCGTAACCCTCGCTGCACATGTGCACCGAGGGTTAATTATCTCTGTGTAAACAGGGTAAGCCTCATCATGCTGTCATATGTATGTACTGTATGGCTCATTATGTAGTAAGGCTTGAACCAGCAGTGAAATGAAATTTCTGCCTTCTTGATCACATAATGCGCACAATCTTGCCAGCCGTCGCTGTTCATGTGAGTAAGCTTTGTGAACACGCGCAGTCTGCACGCACACACACACATACAACTTATGCAGTGAGCATGACCACACCTACTATATAAATTACCTATTAATTTAGTATACTCAAAAATGAACTGTGAAGTTTGCAAAAGTAAAGAGGAAATGCTATTATTATGGTATTTAGAGTATTATACATTATATGGGAAAGTGATGACTTACAGCTTTTCCATGACCAGAGATAGTACCAAGAGCAGATTGTGTAGTTGGTGTCTGAGCTCTACTACTGGTTGATCTGTCATCCGAGGATGATGACTGGGTCATAGCGGCTGTCACTTCTTTCTTGACTCTTAACTGTTCCTTCTGTAGTAGAGCACTCTCCAGAGTATCATACACATTGGATGCCTCAACTAGTTAGTGAGAGGAGAGAGAGAGAGAGAGTTAGAGCACAGGTAATAGATGGAGACTCTCTTGCTCTGTATGAGGTAACATCTAAATGGCGCTTAACAGCAGTCACCATTGCACCTTAGATAGAAATGAACCTACAGTTCATTATCTAAGATTGCATCAAAGTGTGTCTGGGCTTTGTGGGTACAGTTGATAGATCTCCCAGCCAGTTAGTACAGAACAAAGAGTGAGTGAGACTGAGAGGTTATAATATCAAAGTGGTACCCACAGTCACAATGCACAAAGCTTCACCTGGGGTTCCGTGGGACCAGTAGGCACTGGTGATGGAACCTGAGTGAGTCGTGCAGGAAAACAGAAGGTGTGATACAATTGTTTTGTAAAGCACACCAGTAAAACAACTAGCTCAAAAATTACTGTATTCTACAGAAATGAGGTTTTTTTCCCATGTTTTATGTGGTTTCACTGACCATGTTCCACAGGAGGAGGGTGATGGTTGGAGGAGGAGGAAGAAGAAATCTGACTCTCCTCCTGTTCCTTGGCTACCTGGTTGACAATGGCATACAGTTCTTCTATCCCGGTCATACTGTTAGTCTTCTTCTGATACAGTCTTAGCTGGAGGGAGATAGGATATACAGTTGTATTGTAGACTCGGGCCCTCTGCCAACTGACTGCCCCTAGTACATATGTAGCTCAGTTTCCTGTCCAGAGCAGTTCTTTTCTTTGAAAAGGATTGTCCTGGATGTATTTGATTTGTTTACTGTCTATTTGCCTTGTGTTGTTTGTTTCTATGCCAATTTCATCATACTATACGACACTTGAGTGAGGGTTATGATTGTAAAATTATTGTGAATAATCATTTGTTAGAAACATTCATGATGCTAGGAATAAGTGTCATGACACTAGGCATGAGCTATGTGGATGGCCTATGCTCCCCTCAGCATGCTGGGCACTAACAATTATTGTGAACTAAGTTAAGGGAGGAGAAGGTACATAGGAAGGAGGAATTAGAGGATAAATAAGAGAAGGAAAATACAAAGGAATAGGAATAAGATGAAGAAGAGTTGAAGGAATAAGAAGTAATAATATATGTACGTACATTTTGGCAGTATATTATATATATTAGTCACGTTTGCTAAAGACATGAACAATGAGACACTGTGAAATAATGCAATTTCACTAAACACACTTCTACTAAACTATAGGCTTAATACGAAAGGTTTCTTTAAAACAATATACCAGTCCAGTAAATAGAAGAGGGAAGGGGTTGCTGAGGGTATCTGGTAGCGAGGTGTCTCAAACAGTGTAGACTAGTAGAGCTAGTAGGAGGGTTGCTGATTCTATACATTAGTAAACTTACAGATGAATACATGGCTTGTTGCTCCTCAATAGAGATACGATTTGATGGTTCTTCTAATTCATCCTCACTCTGAAACAAATCTTCATCATTGTCCTCCACATCTGACCAGTCGTAGTTACGAGGAGGTAGAGGAGGTGGCTCCTCCTCCAGTCCCATATCTCTGTATATTATATTAGGATAGATAGGAGAGAGAGATAACCCGAGTGGTACAACAGTCAGATTCTTCGGGTGCACTTGGTCTACTAGGCTCTGTATGTATGTAGCACTGTATATATGTATATGGTAGACATTCTACTGTTATTTGAATTTGTGTATATATAATATGTAAAATCCCACCCAGGTGAAAATTATAAAAAAGCCATTAATATAGAAGACACTCTGTTTCAAAATCTTCGTACTCTAAGAGGCACTGATAATTGCTCTCGATAAACATCTTTTGTGGACTTCACAGATTATTGAGAACCACCAAATATTTTTCGCAAGAGGTTACACGTGTGCCTTGCCACTATTTTATGGAACTTTTTCGCAATCGTGAAAGTCTTGTGTCACAAAACATTTAGTATGATATGTACACATATGTGTGTATACCATTTAATGGTACTGGAATAGTATAAAGATCACTTACACAGGTGAGAAGTTTCTCTGAGGGAGTACGGGAGTTTCGCTATCCTCCTGCTCCTCCTCCTCCCTGTTCCACAGGTCCTCATTTGACGCCGCTCTCCGCCCATAACCCAGGGCAACGGCATTCCCCTGCGGTCGTCGATGATGAGGTGACTGAGTGAAGGGGTCACTGGTAGCTCTCAGTCGTGGATCAAGAATATTCTATTAGATAAAGAGAGTGAGAAGTGCGATAGAGAGAGTTTTAAGTATAATAGTAACATTGCCATCACTGTACCATGGTTAACTTGAGCTTAGTAGGCCCAGTAGGCATAGGTGGTAGGAACTGACTAGTCAGACATGAAAACATAGAGAGAGTGTGAAAGGAGAGGGGAGTGTTGCAGTACACATTTGTTCACAATCTGACCATGCCCTTCAAGTGTTTAAACAGCTACTACTATGACCGACAGTTGTTTTACTCTCTTTTGCTCTTTTCATAACTTCTACAATAACATGCCTGTGTTTCATAGGACCAGTGTTTCATGAGGCCTGTGTGTTTCATAGGGCCAGTGTTTCATGGGGCCTGTGTTTCATAGGACCAGTGTTTCATGGGGCCTGTGTTTCATAGGGCCAGTGAGAACAAAGTGATGAGACTCCCACACATAGGACAGAAGTTAATAATATGTGACAGGCTATGAGAAAATGACCTTTATTATGCACATACATGTTAGTACATTTGTAATGTAATGTAGCTTTCCAGTAAGTATGAGGTTTTACCTTCATACTGATCTGAAGTTATGGACCTCTAACACATTTAGCTGTTCACCACCTGTGCACTTTCTATGCATACGACTTTCTTCACCAGAAGTATATTTACATACATGATGTACATAGGTTTTCAATCACTGTATGTATTGAAATTTCTTGTGGCGTAAAGGACCTCTGAGTTGCAGGCTCTACTATTAATACTGAGGACGAGGTTCTCACTATGTACGTAGTAGGTATGTACAAATCCACTAAACTATTCTGACCTTAAACACTGGTAGTTGGACTCCACCGGTGACCCTCTTTCTCTCCGGCTGCGGGGATCCAGTCCTGTGGGAGGGGCTAACTCCACCCCCTCCAGATCTGTCGTCCAGGTCAAAAGACTTCCCACGTGGTGGAAGAGATCTGACTAATGAAGACTGCTCTCCTCCTAAATTAAAAAGACAATTTGAAGGACTATGTACATAATGTGTAATAGCAGCTTACAACATACGCATGCGTACTATACATTAAAAATGGGTAGAATATCAGTGCATTTGCAAGTGCGCAACTAACAACTCCAACATCATCATACCAGCTCTCAGAACCTTGATATATATATATCAGACACTAGCTAAATCACTCAAGAAGATGTGATGTACTACACAGCACAGGGAACATGGCTAAGAAAGATGGCTGTTCACAAACAATAGTTGTATCAATGTTAGCTAGGACAACAAAACTAACTTGACACGCACGATATTTACGTTGTGCATTATCTACGTATATTACCCACGCGTTAGTATCTGAGCCCTAAATAGATACAAATTCCAACACCACACAACAATGTGTGTCGGTTCCAAGAACTGGAGCCTAGTTGTTCAAAATAAAACACTAGCACAAGCTTTACGAGTATATACATAGAGTAATTGTGGGTTCACAATACGATGTTAGGCATGAGCATGCTGAGTGGAACGTCGGCTGTCTGCAGCACTAAAGACGCTGGGAATAGAACTTCTTTTTCTTTTCCCAGCATCACGACGCTTGTCCTCAGCAATTCTACTGCAATTGGTACTTGCATTATGCATTGTGGAAATGTGCTTATGTTATTTCTATAACTCTGCTATACAAGAATAATGCTATAATACACTTGCTTAAAGGAACTGTTGCTGTATAAGAGTGCTAACTTTAGAAATGTTAGTAGAGATAGAACAAACTAATCTAGAACAATGGGAAAGAATGCAATTTCGTTCCACTTATACTAAAATATAGCTATTTACTGCTACACTTCCTTTAAACACACAGTAATCTATGTAACAAAGACTGAACAAAATGTGGTATATATAATATTATCTGACCAGGAGGAGGGATTGGTGAAGGGGACCGTCTTGTCACAGGTTTGGGGGCCACGGGGGGCCGCGGCTTGTTCTTACGTGGTGCAGGCAAGGCATACAGGTCCCTTGACTCACTGGTCTCAGCTACATAGTGTGTGGGGGACCTCTCTTGTGAGACTGAGAGTTGCTCTGTGCTCCTAGCTTTTACTCCATAAGACATCAAATTACTGCCATTCCATTGGGGACTTCCTCCACTAACGAACCCACTCGATGGTTGAGTCAACTTCCTCCTCTTGCCATGAGTAGTAGTAGCTCTGTTGGATTGATTTGATAGGGAACCCCTCCCGTTAGGAGCTGACGGTTTGGGTAGAATGTTTGGTGGAGTTTTCGTCCTCTTCTTTGAAGTGTCTACAGTGGCATAGAGAGGTGGTGTGGGTGGAGCCGTGGAGCCACTGTTGCCACGGGAAACAGCAGAGGGAGTCGGAATTTGAGGGTTTTTCCCTTCGTCTTTTGAATACCTCCCGTTGCCGCCGGCGACGGGTACTGTGGTGAGTGCCTTTTTGTTATTTCTAGGCTTGTCAACGACAGAGTAGAGCTCAGTGGTGGGTTGAGGTGGTGGAGCTGGAGGTTTACCTGTCCCTCCACTATCACGAGCAGGTAGAGGAACCTGATTTCGCCCGGCCCTCTTCTTCTCAGTCCCCACAGTGGCATATTCTGGGAGTTCGTGATGTAACTGAGGCTGGGGGACCACACTGGGGGGCAGTGGTGCTGGGGGTCTCTCGGAGGGTCTCTGATTTTGGAACCATTTTGTGTCGTGTTCTCCGCTCTCAGTGAAACTTGCAGGGTTGTCTACTCCCGTGCTATCATCCGGTGCCAGGTGGTCATATTTCTTAGTATTGCTAGTTTGTCGCAGTAGACGATCATAACCTTTCCTTGGCTGCTGTAATGGAGGTGATTCTTTACTTCCAGCAGGTTGGACCACATCGTATAGATCTTCAGACTGACTGGCTGTACCAGATGATGATCCATTTGTGAGCGGAGGAGAAATTGGAGGAGGTGGAGGAGTCATCTCTGGTGCCTGCGTCATAAACAGGCCCCCGTTGGATCTTGGTGGTTCCCCCGGTGTGGGGGGCAACTTGATGACATCCTTGGGGTCAGCGTAGGACGGATCTTCAGTGGCTGTTGGGCTGAAGAGGAAGGAATGTTCGGGAGAGAGAGGGGTTCCGCCACCTCCGGGGGTCCGTGGGAGGGTGTGGCCTCGCTCCTGTCGTCTTTGTAGGGTGGCCTTCTTCTGTTGGTTGTCCATTGCCATGTCTACTGGATCTGAGTAGATCTCTGCAGTGGGCTATACAGGAAGGGGGAGGAAGAGGAGGAGGAGGAGGAGGCGGAGGAGGAGGAGGAGGAGGAGGAGGAGGAGGAG
>JAODVQ020138880.1:0-15602 GCA_025400075.2 Phenganax stokvisi
GGTTCGAGTCCCATCCAGAGCAGTTGATTTTTCTTTTGGAAAAAGAAGCTGTTCTTGATTTTTATTTGTGCATTTGCCTTGCCTTGCTTCATTGCATGAAGTTGTGCATCAGGGCACAACAAATGTTTACACAGCACCACATTTCTCATTTGCCTGCCTCATGTAGAAGGATCAATGAACATGTACTATCAGGTTAATGTACTCACATGGTCATCTCTCCTATGTACATACATACATGTATATCTTACAACTGTTAGTGTTTATACTTGTGCAATGTTATAGGGTGTTGGAAAGTCAACTCTTGCTAGGAAGCTGGCTGCTGTATGGAAATGTCAATTGATTGATGGTTGGATTGTTTCATTTACTTGTCACTGAATACTGTCTGATCTTGTTATAGGAGCAACTACTATTGAGCAAGCAATCCGAGATGAATCACCATTGGGGAGCAAAGTAATATATACATGTATTATATTTAACAATGAGATATTGATAAGGTGTTTGCAACAGGCTAAGAAAAGACTTATGGATGGTGAAGAACTGGACAATTCATTTGTGTTGGAAACCATTTTGGATAAAGTGAAATCAGAAGAAATAAAACATTATGGTTGATAGACTATATATTACATATCGAATATGTCGTTAAAATATCATGTGTACTATATAGGATATGTATTGGATGGTCTACCAACATTGGCTGAAGACTGGAAATCAGTAACTGAGCAAATGAGTCTCATTAAACAATTGAACATGTCTCCTGATATCATTATTAATCTCAGGGTAATTACACATTCCACCAAATTTATTTTAATATTCATCATTAATGTTTCATTAGATACCAGACCAGGACCTAATGGTTCGCAGAGTGGGTCAAAAGATTGATCCAGTCACTGGAGAATTATTCATCAGTAAAGTTTATGACCCTCCTCCTCCACCTCCTCCTCTTCCATCTTCTTATGAAGAAGACAAAGATGACCAGGAAAATGAAGACAATGAGGAAGAGGAGGAAATGGATAAACAAAATGAAAAAGACGAATATGCAGAAGATTTGGTGAGAATGACACTATCTACTATTTGGCTAGGAATTGAATGTTATGTTGTCAGATTGAGTTAGAAGGTCTTCAGAATAAAGCAAGTGAGATAGCCAGTCGACTAGTAAGAAGACCTGAAGACAGTGAAGAGAATGTCATATCTGATATAAATTACTATCGTGAGAGGATCCTTCATAATCTAGAGGATTATATTGTTCAACACAGCCAGCAGCATGTAATTGAACTTGATGCAAACCTTTCACCTTCTCTACTATTCAGAGTAAGTGTAGTCTTTTGTAAGAAGCTTCTTCTCACATAGTTTCTGTTCACAGGCTCTACTAGTGAGGCTGACAGCTCTCGGAGTCCCCAGAACACCAGCCACAATGAGACTAGTAGTACCAGAGGATGGAGGAGAAGAAGAGGAGGAGGAGGAAGATGAGCTAGAAGACATTGATTCAGATACTCTACTGCAACAATTGGCTGGTAATATTATGCACCTTGTCTATATACCTTAACCACTGTTCATATAATGATTTGACACTATAGGTACTAGATGTGTAATGCCATGGTTTAGATGGCACAGGTCAAGATGGGGTAGACTGTGTCCTGTAGAATTAGTGGCTGGTAATATGACTCCTGGTAAAAGAGAGTATTCTGTTGGGTATATATGTATAATCATTTTTAACATTATGTGATGAATTATATTATACTGTAGGTTCCTAGACAAGATATACTGTCTATCATCATCTGATGCACTACTCAAGTTCACTCGCAATCCTCGAGCCTATCTTATGCCTCCTCAACCTCGTATTCCATGTAAACTAGCAATTATTGGTCCACCGTCTTCAGGAAAGACTGCTCTGGCTAAATCATTAGCTACGCACTACAAGGCCTCTGTAAATCACAATACTGCAACTTAATAATAGGGTATGTATTATAATTATTATGATGTTTGATACAGGTGTTGGAAATGTCAGCACTGTTAGAACCAGTGGTAGCTGCAGCTAAAGAGAAGGCAGTACTGCAGGCCAGAGAGGAGGCAAGATCATCCACCATTTCATCACCTGGATCTGAAGGTATGTAAGTACTATATCTAAATAATCCCCTAAGTGCAACACTATCTCCACAGAGGAACCAGGATTAGAGACAAGAGTAGAGGAGGCCATGAAAGAAGCTGAAGACAAGGCTAGAGAAATGGATGTATCACTAACAGTGGAGATGTACATGGCAGCATTACAGACTGGTATTAATACAGCAGAACAGAAAAGGAGAGATACTGATCCTAATGGACCACTGTAACAATGTACTCTTATGTATGGTATTACTATTAGCTGGCTATGTATTACAGACATGGTGGGTGGATAGTGGATGGATTTCCAGTCACTAGAGAACAGTGGACAGCTATGGCTGAACATAAACTATTACCAGACTCAGTCCTGCTCCTTAGTGATAAGGATGCCCCTGCCAATTATCTCTATAACAGATTTGCTAATCAGAAAGGTCTTCCTCTAAGGACAGGTGACAAATCTGAGTCTGAGGCGGTAAATATTTCTTAAACATATAAAGTGTATTTTACTGATATGGTATATTAGGTAGGGAAGGTAGCTGATGCAGTTGGACAGTGGGAAAAGGAGAGAGGAGAGTACCAGAGACAGTTAGGACCATTGCTATCTGTCATGAAAGGGTCTTCCATTGAGCCTATCTCGTTTAACTGTACTTTATCCACTGGTGCTCTTCAGGAGAAGTCTATAACATCTATGGAAGGTTCAATACTTCACCTGATCTACAGCTTATGGATACTTTATTATGTAGGAGTATTTCAATACCAGCCTGTAGAGTGTGAAGGTGATGAAGAAGAGGCTGAAATGGATGATGACCCCATTCTTGACAATGGTGTGTAAAATCTAAAAGTCATAATATTGAGCATAGAATGTGCAATGTACATTTCTGTACTGCGCTATAATGCCGCAATGATAGAATTGGATCTAAATGTGTGGTATACATTATAACACTCTACCTCTACAACATGATATCCAGTATTCACTAGCATCTATTAGCAGATGGTGGACATGAAGAGGAGAAGGAGGAAAGTGAAGATGATGATGTCTCAAAGAAAAGAAAGCCATGGGGTGTCTCTTCCTATTACTGTCCTGTGGCACTAAAGGAACAAGGTGTTCTGTGGCCTGGTAGAGAAGAATTCTCTCTTAGGTATCACAATATTTCTCTCTCCTCTTCTCTCTAATTATAATACCTCCCTCCTTTCTCTGTTGTCATGACCGACTTGCGGGGGGCCCCGTCACCTGTGCCTACTGGGCCCACGAAGCCCAGGCTCACCATTGTGCAATGGTGACCGCGGTAGCCACTTTAGATGGTATGCCTCAAAGAGGCTAATCATTGAACAGAGCGAGAGAGTCGACAACTATCAGCTGTGCATACCTGTCCATCTCTCTCTCTCTACTTCTCCAGGTATAGAGAGAGGCTGTATTATTTCAGTAGTGAGGAGGCCAAAGAGAAATTTTCAGCTAATGTGTCTGCTTACTTGAATATAGGAAATGTAAAAATAAACATGGTATGGTATGTTACTTAGTGTATTTATCACAGATACCTCCTCTGAGAGTGCTACTGCTGGGACCTCAAGGTAGTGGTAAGACAAAAGTAGGCCGACAGGTGGCCAAAGATCTCGGTGTTTTTCATGTGGCAATGAGAGACTATCTTCAAGAGCAACTGCTAGCCAAAATGAAACGACCTCCTCTTCTACATGAAGATGAGTGGGATGAAGTAGATAATGAACAGGAGGAGAAAGTGGAAGAATATGAGGAGAGAAGAGAAGAAAATGAAGGTAATGATAATATTTGTAACAATAATTATTATAAAGGATGATGCACAGTAGATGATGGTCTTGATGAAGATGTAAGAGAGCCACTCACTGAACAGGAGACTGAGTTAAGATCTTACCTACTTCATGGTGAAGATCTCTCAGAAGAGACCCTTGATTATTATACTGCACCATTCTGGGACTCAGAGCCTTACAAGTAATAGTACCTCTTTCTTATACATTCCTCCTCTCTTACACTATTCATCTTTTCAATTCAATGCAATGCATTACATAGTGTCACAATGTGCATATTGTGAACACTTTGGGCAAATGGATATATCCCATGTCTGACATCACCCACTAATTCAATAGAAATATCTCAATCACAGGTCAACAGGGTTTATAATGGAAGGATTCCCAAGAACAATTGAAGAGCTACAATACTTAGCAGGCAAAGGAAGATTTCCTGATATGGTGATCATCATGCAGGTACTAAATTAATATGGTCTCAGCTGTCTCTGATATAGACCACCATGACAGGTGGAGGATAAAGATATTGTGAGAAGACTGCTGGAGAATAGATATAGTGTGTGGAAGAAAAAGAAGGAGAGAAGACTACACAAAAGAGCTCAGGCCAGAGAAAATAGAATTAAGGAATGGGTTCGTCATATAACTCATTCTATCACTAGTATGTATGTACTGAAAGTGTAGGAGGCAGACAAACAGAGAAGAAAAGATGAGTTAATTGCTGAATATGAAGCCAAAGTTGCAGCTAGAAAACAGGAGATTGATGGTAACAGAGTAATACTAGACACCACTATTGTATGGTTTCATACATAAACAGGAGAAGATGATGACGAAAAGGTTGAGGAAGAAAAGGCAGAATTTGAAGAAAGAATGCAAGACCTAGAGGCTGAGGAGATGGAGGAGGAGGAGGAGGAGGAAGAGGAGGAGGAAGACAGTGCAGCTAGGGAGAGAATGAGAGAGGCTCTTATTGAGAGATTTGAGGAAGAAAATGAAGCTGTTCTTTCTCTTCAGGTAAGGCAAATGTTAGAGGTATACCGCTAGAAGGAGTAACATGTCTCATTGTATTAGGATATACTGACAGAACTTCAGATTCCGTGTGTGATAGTGAATGCTTCCAGAAAGACACCAGTCGTAGAATACTGTGTAAAGAAAGAATTAATTCCTCTTACTACTCATAGAGCTGGAATCCTTACAAAATCTACTGCCATTGACATGGAGATGGCTAAGAAAGTTATAGATCATGGATATAAACAAATGAGTTCCTTCAAGAGATGGTGTCCGGTTCAGGTATATTACACCTAGCTGTATTATGTTCAATAATTGTATACTTTTTGACAACAGCTGTCTAAAGATGAGGAAGCTGTCCTACCACCAGATACTAGTGATACATATCCAGTGATATATGGACCACATGTCTATTACCTCTCCTCTCCAAAGGCCAGAGACGAGTTCTCTAGAAATCCACAACTCTACTCCAGTAGTCCTTCTCCTGGTCCTGCTATACCAATTCGACTGGCTATACTAGGTCCACCCAAATCCGGAAAAACTACAAGTACTAGAGCTACTCCATTTAATATGTATCTTGCGAGTAATATCTGTGAATGTAGTTGCTAGGAAACTGTGCAATAAGTATGGCTGTGTGAGACTGTCAATAGGAGAGGCCATGAGAAGAGTAATAGACCAGTTTCCTCATTCTGAACTGACACATCAGTTGAAGACCTGTCTGCAGTCTGGTGACACTGTTCCTACTGAACTTTGTACCCTTGCTCTCGACTGTGCCCTACTTGATGTCCAGTGCAAAACTAGAGGGTATACATGATACAGTGTAACTAATAGTTTTCTGTGTATAATAATTATCATGCGAGTCGTGATCATTATTGTGGATCACATACACAAGACACATTACACGTTGAGTACACCTATGTAGCATGTACACAGCATACAAGGCCCTGCGTGCTGTGTGATATTGTGAACTTAATTTCTATTCACTATTATACTGAAAGTAGCATACCCAGTGGATATATTAATAGAGTTCTCATGTAATTTTAATGGATACTTATTATCCCAATTCTACAATAATAAATTATTGTCTCAAAGGTATGTACTGGATGGTTGGCCATTAACAAGAAATCAACTGGAGCTATTGACAAAACACAGAATTATTCCTGTCATAGTGATTGAACTACACATATCTCAATCTGAAATGTTGAGAAGAGCTCAGCTAGAGAAACTATCTTCATCAAGGTAGATCTCACTATTCTAGCTGATTTATTATAGCTAATGTCTTTCAATCACAGTAGGGAATATCCAGTCCATGACAGTGTTGATATCCAGCTAGTAAGATGGATAAACTATGATAGAGAGATAGAGACTGTCAGACAATGGTACTCTGACCAACACCACAACTGGTATCAGTTGGATGGAGAGATGTCTCAATGGAGGGTATGGGAAGACTGTAAGAAACTCTCTCTCAATTCTGCCAGGCTCATTCAGACCTATCTCTCCAACATCACTGATGGTACCACAACACACTCATCACACCATAAATAGAGTTCTCATGAGCATAGTGGTTGGGTCTGATAATGAGTTTACTTCTAATACAGTGGTTGTTAGTTGTTGCTGTTGTGGTCATTGTCATTCTTTGGTGGCACAAATGTTTACGAAATACCACATTTCTTGTTTGCGTGCCTCGTTTAGAGGGGACAAGGACTAGTGAGCAAACAAGATCTTTCACAAAGCACTCCACATGGTCATCATATCTTGTCTCCTTTACAACATCCCTATGATATTATATACAATACATAGATTTCCTGTTTTCATTTGTATTGTAAATCATGGGTGAGGTGAGCCAGATTGTTTCATTGTGCAGGAGGTGCAGCATGTCTTGAAGGACTGTGTATCACACCAGAAGAATTCAATAAAAGATTAGGAGAATTCTCTCACTACTGTCCTGTTAGTATGTCTGAGAATGTGTTGGTAGATTGTTCTCAAGAACTAACTCTCAGATACTCTGTAGAATTCAGGTCTGACACCACTAATATAGCTATTCAATATAATGGTCCAATATTATGTATAGAGGTCACTACTATAAGATGGCAGGAGAGAAAGAACTGAAATATTTCTTGTCTGATCCTGAGAAGTATACTAGACCAGCAGCTCCATACCCTCTACCTCCCACTGATCTCTTGCCTGTCAGAAAATCACAGGCTGATATTAAAATGATGTTTCCTCAGAGATTTGAGATCCGTGGATTCTGTCCAGTATCTTATATTGATGGAAACAGGAAGTCAGTCATACTAATCATAGTGTCCTCCTATTGTTACTATATGATGTTACTAGATATGAGAGTTTGGTTATAGGACAACCTGAATATGTTGTTGAGTATAAGAAGAAACTGTTCTGTTTTGTATCTGAAATACATTTGACCTCCTTCATGAGGTCAGTCACATAGTACACTATCTCATGAGATGTTGTTGTTATGTTATTTGTGTAGGAGACCCTATCATTATGAGGTGATTAGCCTACCAGCCAAACTGCCTCCTCCTCAACATCCTAAATCATTAACTTCTCTCCCTCCTCTGGGCTATCTTGAACAATCTGCTGCAGTCTCTATTATTAATGCTCTCAATGCTGTTGGTCTGATCAAACCTAAACATCCATTCATTAATCTTTCCTCTAGTGCTCTATTATACTTTGCTTACCACCTGAAAGGTCAGTTAATGGATCACTAATAGTCAGTTACTGTTATTAATTCCTGTAGCCTACAATCCCAAGTCAAGTGACTATGTCCGTAACATGTACAAGAAGAAGATGGCATATTTTGAAGAGAAATGTGGTCTGATACAATTTCTGTGTTCCAGTATGAGAGATGGATACAAAGAACCTAATGTTAGACCTAATAACTTTACTAGTAACATCAACCAATTCATGGCTTTAAAACTGTACTCATCTTAACACAATAATATAACACTGTACAAAGAAATAATAAAAATCTGTTTCTTATGATTCTTTATATATGATCAGTAGTCGGTTCAGTAACAGGGGCAGTATCAGACTGTCCAGAGGAAGGAGGAGAGAGATGAGAAAGAACCCAATCTCTGATGATATCCCTAGCTCTCTCCTGGTCTTTATCATGCAATACTTCATGATGACTACCATCAAATATCTACAATACAGTACATTGAATAATCAATCAATAGGCAAGATAATGACAACACTACAGACTCACCTCTAAGGTCTTATCTTGACTGGAGACAGTATCATGAAGGTAATGAGCAGAAGAAGGAGGAATCAGTCTATCATCAGAACCATGAATGATGAGAAGAGGAAGAGAAATGTCTGTCACTCTCTCTCTCAGTTGACCTACAGCTGATACATAGGCTAAACCCCATCGAGCCTTCATAGCTCCATGCCATATCAGAGGATCATCCACATACATATCTACCTGTATACAATGAGATAATTCAAGAACATCACGTTACTGTTTATACATACCTCATCAGGGATACTACTGATATAGCTAGGATCAATATTTTTAACTCCTAGTTGAGGAGCTATCTGACTCAATAATCCAAACATCTTTTGCTGCAGATATACATACATATACAATGGTAGACCACTAGAACAGAATGTAATAATTTACTATAATCCAGAGGTTGAAAGGTGACTCCACTTCAGTAGCAGTTCCACTCAGTATAGCAGAAGAGAAAAGATCAGGTCTTTTCAATAGAATATGTCCTGCCACTACTCCTCCCTATACACCACATAGACAGTGACTACATTACTATGTCAGCCTAATGCTGACTTTTCTCTGATCTACTGATAAACAATAATGGAACAACCTCGTTATTCAATCTATAATAGTTATAGATTTAGTAACAAGATAGTTACCATGGAATGACCCATTAGTATACAAGGTAGTTGTGGATATCTCTCTCTCATCATTTCAACATGTGCTATCACATCTCTGATATACACATCAAAGTCTTCAATGTGAACTCTGTCACCATCACTCCGTCCATGACCAACTATAACAATACAATAATATCATCACATACCATTATGTAGCTACTAATGTTAGATAATACCATGATCATGTCCAAAGACTAGTATACCACTGTCTGAGAGAACAGAAGCTAATTTATCATATCTTCCCATGTATTCCCCAACACCATGTGATATATACAATAAACCTCTGTAGCAGAAATGATAATTATATTTTATTGGGAGAGAGATATCAACTACCTTGCTGGCTGGGATGGCTCCCAGATTGTAGAATGAAGATGAAGATCTCTCCAGACGCTCTTCAATCCATTAGCAGTTGCTTCTGGTTCACCTGTAGCAGTCTGTACTGGATCCTGTGAATCAGCAGAGGACATCTTTCTTCTCTTCGTGGTGGGCGTGGCGGAATTTAGAGGGCGTTCCTTACACGTCACATGACGTTCATGTGATTTGCTGCCCACCCCATCACACTCAGTTAGTTTAGAGAGCAGAGGAAGAGAGAGACTGTGTGTTTCTGGGGTTGGTAGCGATGTCTGATTATGCAGAACAGATCCCTGACGGGGAGAAAGTAAGTGAACGCCTTTTCTTCTGTTAATGACGTTATTTGTATCGACCGTTGATGTTAATTGTTTGTCGCGTGTAGCTCCTCCTTCTCCTCTTCTCTCAATCTAGTATACTAGTAAAATAATCAATGAAATAGTGAATAAAGAATGTAACGTGGTATAGTATTAACTAATGTATCGCTCAATGTAAGAAAAGTTACCGAATTACGTAAACAGTTTGTTTCCCATATTTGGTGTGTTCATAAGACTCTCAATACACTGTAGATACTATTATTGTATATTATTATTGTTGTTATTATTATTATTATTGTTATTATTATTATTATTATTATTAGGTGAGAATTATATCAAACTTTATCAAGAGTGCTCCTCCTGGAGAGTTCAATGAGGTCTTCAATGGTAAGACCACACCCCCTCTTATTCTCATTATTATTATGATAAATAGTGTCAATATATTGGTATTGTCTAATGATATCAGGTCATATTCTCTCTCTCTAAGTAATGTAGTGTGTATGATGGAAGAGAGAGAGCCTAGTATGTGATATATCACTTTCACTAGTTTTTTTATGATATCAATTCCTCAATCATATCAGACACCTCTTATTAATGCACACCATACTAATCACCAGGAAATCCATGAGAACATGCTTTAAAATGGGTTCAAAGGTCAATGATAATTTCCCACATTAAAGATCTCTAACAGAACTTCATAACCCTATAATTATTGGTTCATCAACAGATGCTACTGTTTAGTAGTTGTTGGTTTATTGTATGTATCATAAATACAACAGAGAGTAGTGAGGCACACAGTAACTATTCTATACTATAATATAGGGATAGGAAGGTATGTAATAGCAGTACACTGTACTATTTACTGAGTTATTGCTGCTTCATGGCTCAAGACTGAACTAACTGTGAGAGTCAATACTGAACTCTCCCAACACAAACTAAAGCAGTGTTTATTCTTTGACTAATACACAACTTCTTTATATTACCTATTATTATTATTGTCTATATATCACTCATAGTAACCACTCATTATTAGTAGTATATACCATTGTAATGTATTGTATTTTTTCAGATGTGAGGGTTCTACTGGACAATGACCAGTTATTGAAGGAAGGAGCCTCAGGGTAATTCCCTCCTCCTCCTCTTCCTCCTCTTCCTCCTCTTCCTCCTCTTCCTCCTCCTGTTTATTTGATATCTTATTTGTTACAGAGCATTTGCTCAGTACAACATGGAACAGTTCACTCCTGCTAAAGTCAATGATGACACTGTAAGACTATGAATATTATTATTAGATATTACATCATATTATTATTTTTAGGTTCTGGTCACTGTCCATGGACAAACTGAGGGGTCAAAGTACATTGATCCCAGAAACAAGGTTTCATTCAAATATGACCATCTTCGCAAGGTTCTCTCTCTTTTCACTACGTAATAATATGATGTAATGATGATGTAATGATGATTAGGAGGCAAGTGAGACCAGTGGTGCTAGAGTAGATGAAGAGGCTGAACCATTCAGACAGGCACTAGATAGGAGTGTACAGTCATATGTGAAGGATCACTATCCTAATGGAATAGTAACAGTATGTCATCATCTATTGTTATTATAGTATATAGCTATTACAATGACAACATTAGGTATATGGAGGATCTAGTGGAGGTCAAATCAAACTCATCGTGTGCATTGAGGACCACAAATTTAGCCCCAGAAACTTCTGGTAACTTCTCGTCCTCCTCCTCACACATCTGTCTGTCATTATCAATTTTGACTAGGAATGGTAGGTGGAGGTCAGAATGGAGCATATCATTCTCTCCAGGCAGTTCTGCTGAACTGAAAGGATTAATGAGAGTGCAGGTCAACCATTACTTACTGTATGATGTTATTGTGTAACCAATGTAACATCACATTCCTTATTCTACCCTAAGAACAAGTCACAAACAATCTCATATACATAATAACATGCACTCCATGAACCAAAAGTGCCTGAGGCATTTCGTGCTTATACCACAAGGTGTGCAATAACTAGAAACACTGCACAAAGTGGTTCATTTTGACATTACATTTTGCTGTACTCAAATAGTGCTATGAACTGGATGTTTGTGTTTTAAATACTAGAGTTAGACATCTTGTCTATAATTTGGAAGCCAAGTAGTTTTCTCACTGCCGCTTGAAATATTACAACCCAGGTTCCACATCAATTAACGTAGTTTCACAGATTATCTCTGTATTCTTCAGGTCCATTATTATGAAGATGGTAATGTTCAGTTGGTATCTAATAAAGAGATCAAAGAAACAATAAAAACTAGTGTAAGAAAACACAGTATTGAATTGGACTCAATTTAATTCATTCAATGATGATATTATTATTTCAGTCTGAGGAAGGTACAGCTAAAGAAATAGTACATTGTTTATCTACTATAGAGAGTGACTACCAGGTTAGTACCATTACATCATTATTACATCACTATTACATCATGATATTATATTATAGTCAGCTATTAGTGATAACTACAAGACAATGAGTCAAACAACATTCAAAGCTCTGAGACGAGCTCTTCCTGTCACCAGAACAAGAATTGATTGGAATAAAATTGCTGCCTACAATATTGGTACTGAACTGAAGGGAAAATGAGTAGTGGGTGTGGTCAATTTCTTTTTTGAACTACGTCAATAATTAGTAACTGTTTAGTACAATAATACATTGTTATGTAGTCTGTTTAGTTGTCCTCTGACTGACTGTGTAAGATAATGATTTTTAGTGACTGTCAGCACTCAATGTCTCAACTGATGTATGTAGTTCTAATACACCTTAATAGTGGGTGTGGGCCTGAGCTCTGCCACAGGCCCCTTGTGCGTCGGGACTAGTACGCATGCGCATGCGGCGTGAAATAATGTAAATGCGCATGCGCACATGTTGGTAAAATTTACACCGTATATGCCGTGGAGGAGCGAGCTAGGAGGATGAAGTGATGATACTGGTCTACAGAAGAGCTGCCGAGGTGTTGGACAAACTCCACGACAGACAAGGATCGTTAAAATACATTATTTTCAATAAGAAATGTAGCGATACACTTTCATTTCGTAAACGTGTTTATGCAGTTGCTATTGAGACACTGAAAAGTAAGTGATTCTCTCACTGACACTATCAAACTATACTCTATCATTATTACTATAATAGAGAGAGCAGTGTTAGAGAGAGTAATAGACTCCTCTCATCTACTAGACATGGAACCTCTAGTTAGTATTGTATTGTCAGATCATGTAAAGTATTTTACTGACTAACAGTTGACAAGGCATCTAGCAATGGTATTGCTATTTGACTATCTGTATGGACGAGGAATACAATGTGGTGGACCTCTTAAATATTCTATCACAAGACATAAAGATCAATTGATTACTCTCTTCAAATCATTAATTGATATCACTGACACTTCTGATTCTCATGGTATTACAATGACAACTAACATTCTGCTATTAATTATTGTTCTATTCTGGAGCAGAGTTGATACCAAGATATTGTCAAGTTAATAACATTAAATGTGACCTCCAAACTGTTATCACTGCTCTGGAGAGAGATGGTTACACACTAAGTGAGGGAGGAGGAGGAGGAGAGAAATATTTTAAGGTAGACAGAGATATCCCTGATCTACTGCAATTCCATCCAAAAGCTCAGCTAACAAATCATTCATTGTGTTTAAACTATCATATCATATTGCAGGATAAGGTAAGGGATATTATGATTCAATAATATTATTATAAAACTAATTAATTAATTGCAGGCATCATGTCTTCCAGCCTATTTGCTATCTCCTCCACCATACAGTAGAGTAATAGATTGTTGTGCTGCTCCTGGTAATAAAACTATACAACTCTCTAATATCATGAACAACAAAGGGTAAGAAAATCACTATCATTAGTTCTAATGCTGGAGTGTTTTAATGACAGTGTGATAATGGCATATGATAAGGATCCTCAAAGATTTCAAGATTTGAAGAAAAGATTAACTTTAGCTGGTGCTACTTGTGTTCAGCCAATACTTTCAGATATTCTTAAGGTAACATAATCTATCTATTATAGCGTTTTTATTGAGTAAATGACTTCCCAAATTAAATTCCAGTTAAAGCTTTTTTCAGAAACTAATTCTCGTAATATCATTGTAGGTGACTGTTATGGATGCTGAATATATACTGGTTGATCCATCTTGTTCCGGATCAGGAATATCTCATCGCATGGATTACCATCTCACAGTATATCATTGTTACTCACAAATAATTATAATGTTGTTGTTGTCATGGTAACAGGAGGATGTAGACAAGGGAAGGTTAAAGAATCTTTCATCATTTCAAATGAGAGTATTGAGTCATGTACTGTCATTTCCTTGTGCAAGGAAAGTTGTCTATTCAACTTGTTCAATACATAAAGAGGTTAGTCTATGATGTATGTTGTAGACTATTCTTTTGACTCTGCCTATTATCAATTTTTAACGCTCTAACATTTGTAGTATTATACTCAAAACAAGGCTATTATTGAATTATTGACATTTGAATAAAATCTTCTGGAGAAATGTTCAAAGATTGTCCACTGTAGAATAGTTTTCTGAATGCATTAGATAATAATTATAAATCTCTCCTGATATTATAGTCACTCAAACCTCAAAGCATATCCACTTATATATGTTAATGGTATGTAAAAGGCTGTTTTATAACTGGGCATGCTCTATTCTTAAAATTTATATGCCATCATTATCATTTGTTATATTAAAATACTGCCCAAAATTATACCAGAGCCTAATATGAACAGTATTAGGAGAATAGTTATAGCAGATGTGTAATGTATTAGAAGAATGGTTATAGCAGTATGTAATGTATTAGGAGAATGAGATGGTTGTGGAGAGAGCTCTACAGATGTTTGGTAGTGAGTATGAGTTGGAGAATTTGATACCTGAATGGAGCTGTAGAGGTCTACCAATCTTCCCTAGAGGTAGATCATAATACACTTTATTATTATTATTATTGTTGTTGTTGTTGTTGTTGTTGTTGTTGTTGTTGTTGTTGTTGTTGTTGTTGTTATTATTAATATTAATATTAATTACACCTATTGTTAGGAGAGAGGTGTTTGAGACTAGGACCTGACAATGGTACTCATGGTTTCTTCATTGCTATGTTTGTGAGGAAGAACATCATGGCCTCCTCCTCCTCCTCCTCCACCTCCTCACCAATCTCTCATTTACAGAGAGAGCAGGCATTAATTAGAAAACACAATATGAAGAAGAAGAATAGAAGAAGAGGGGGAAGAAGTGTACCAGTAACTATTAATACATAACACTAGCACAATAACATAGTACATCATGAATGTTCAAATAACTATAATAATAATGTCACTACAACCCTTGTCTGGGTAGAATAATTATTATTATTATTGTCTTTACCAAATACATAATAGTTGTGTGGTTCTATTATTATTATTATAATTGGTCATTATAACGTGTATTATTCTATTTAATTTTATTCTAAGCAGTTCAATTGTTTGTCGCGACTAGCTGTCTAATCTAGTATAAATATGTTGCCTAGAAACTACTCTTTCTAATGACATTTACAGAGAGAGCAGTGAAGTTTTCAAAGGCAAGTAATTCCCTATCTGAGATCCAACGTCACATATAAAAATATAATTAGCTTTTGGACAAAATACCTGACTTGCTATAAATTATATGATAGCTGATGTGTGCTCACATGCAATCCTTATCATGTCTTCTCCCCTTTTTGATAAGTACTTATAATGCCACATATGTAATTTGGAGAATTTTTCATTCACATTATTATTATTATGAGAATGAGAGTTAGTAATAATGGACGTAAGGAGTATGGAGTAATATAACACTGGAGTATGGAGTAATAGTACACTGGAGTATGGAGTAATAAAACACTGGAGTATAGAGTGGAGTGGATCAACAGACAGAAAAGTCCCAGAGTTTAACAGTCTTGTCATAGGATCCTGACACAATAATCTCATCATTGAACTGTAGACATGTCACTCCATCAGTATGTGATTTGAGAGTTAGTAATCTATTCCCAGTAGTCAGACTCCATACCTTATCATCATTATCATCAGGAGAGAGAGAGAGAGAGAGAGAGAGAGAGAGAGAGAGAGAGAGAGAGAGA
>JAODVQ020139093.1:0-15593 GCA_025400075.2 Phenganax stokvisi
ACCACCACCACCACCACCACCACCTTCTCTCCAGGTTCCACAACAAAGGAGTTTATTTCCAACTTGGTCTACAGAAGATGGTGACTAAATCCGAATGTTCCAACATTCAGAAACACGTCCGTCTCACCGTGAGTTTCTCAATCACCATGGCTACCAATAACCAATTACATCACACTATAAAATACTAGTACGAATAATAATTTTAAAAATTTTACAGGTTGATGGTAAAAAAATTGACCTTCCCGAACTCGAAGGTATAATTTTTCTGAACATCAAAAGGTAAGCATGTAAATTTTTGTGCTTATTTTAAAACTTTTTTACCGCCAGTTGGGGAGCAGGGAAGGATCCTTGGGGGACTGCCAATGATCCCGTGAGAATATTTTTAGATTATTATTATGATGTAATGATATTAATGTTACTATTTTTAGGTGTTTTCCACTCCTGCTATGGATGATGGGAAACTTGAAGTGGTTGGAATATCAGGTGCTTTTCATATGGTGAGATTGAGTGGTCATGTGACTGCCATGTGATGATCATGTGATCTCTAAACTCAGGGTCAGATTCAGGGAGGCATGCGAAGTGGAATCAGGCTGGCACAAGGAGAAAAAGTAATACTTTTAACTGAGAGTATACATAATAACAGTATTATGAGAGCTAAATTTAGAAATGTTAGAACAAAACCAATCAATAACAATGGAATGCAGTGACTTTCATTCCACTTGTATAATATACTAAATATAGCCTTTATAAACAACTACGCTACCTTTAAATCAACCTTTCTTTATAATGATCTCTCTTCCCTCCTCTTTTCATTTTTCTCTCTCATTCCAGCTTTGTCTTGAGGTGAAAAAATCACTTCCATTTCAAGTGGATGGAGAGGCGGGGCTTCAACCGCCGGGCGTGGTCACCATGACATGCCTCCCTAATAAGGTAAAAATTTATCTAGCACTCCAAAAATTTGTGGCGTTCTTGCAAAAATTTTATGTGGTCTTTCTAAAAATTTTATATTCCATAGTATATTTTTACATGGCTATTCTAAACTTTCATAAAACAACATAAAATTTACATAACCATTCCAAACTAAAATTTTACACTGCTTGTTTAAAAATTTTACATGGCTTTATGGTGACCATCTTAAAATTTTACACAGCCATTCTAAAATTTACATCCTGTTCTAAATTTTTATCAGGCTGTGATGTTAAGTGGAGGAGACAAGCAGTTCGGCCGACAGCTATCAAAGAAGGAGACAGTGAAGGCATTGAATGTGTCAAGGCAGCTGTCAGACTCTAGTGGAGTTGCCGCGGCAGTACTCAGCTCACGACGTAATCGTACGTCGGCCTGTAGCCCCATGTCTGCCTCGGAGAGAATTCTTGAGGAACAACCAACAGTGAGGGAGACGGATGCAACTGCTCGCGAATCATAAACAACAACCCAATAACTATTTACTTTTTTAACAATTATATTCTTTTATCAGAGGAGAAATATATTAATTATGGTGGACTATTTTTTTTAATAGTGTGTGTCATGTGTGTAGCAGATTATAAATTTTTAAAAATCACTAAATTCACAATAAGAAGTACATAAAATCACCACGTGTTAATAATACTATGCATGTATATATTATAATTATTTATAGTCTGCAGTTTTAGAGAGTTTTTTATTCAATCCATATTTTTTTGGGTTGAATAAGGAAATTGGTCGTCGTGTTGTTGTTTAGATTTCTCGTTGTCGTTGTGAGATGATTGTATCTGACGGACACTCTCTCGCGGTTTGAGGCCGATCAATTTGAACACTGCCATTTCCACATTGGACAGAGGAAACTCTACAAATGCAGCAACCACTCCTGCAACTCCATAGGATAGTACTACCATGGAAACGGCAAACACGGCCATGATGTAATCGCTGTATATGACGGGGCTATAGATGGTATCTATGGTAACGGTCAGTACGATTGGGTGGACTAGATAGGCAGTGTAGGTCAACCGACTGAGTGGAATCCAAAACTTCATTGAGAGAAAATCATTTACGAACCAACCATAGCCGTTGTGACAAGCAAACACGATCAAACCCAGTCCTACTGCCCAGGTAAATCTACTAAACATTATGTAAGAAACGTTTTCGGCGGTGTCCAAAACGTGACCATGAAAAGAGCCGTATAAACCATAAACTGTTGAAAAGCAGCAGCCGGCAGCCACGATCCATATCATCCCATACACAGCAGTATCCAATAACCAGTGAACTTTAACGCGATATTTCCTGAACAGCAGGAAACCAAGCACAATCCCTACAATATACGGTGCAGCTCTACAATATGGTTTTACGTAAATATCGTCCGATTCTTCAGTCGCATGTGGTAAACCGATGACCGTATTAGCAGGGAAATCCTGAGTACCAGCCAGAGCTCCGTTAGCAGCAAACGTAGCTAGTACGAGTCCTAAACTAATAATCAAACCAAGTGGAAAGAGGTAGTAGAGAGGTATGATAATGGCCGGAGCGAGAATAAAAAATTGCATGTCGTTGGCGAGATACCAAGCCCAGCCCATGCACTCGTTGGCCAAATTCCATGGGTAGAAATTATTGATATACAGCATATTGGTCCACCAGTACTTGTTGCACATTTCGTATTCTTGACTTCCGACACCAATTGTGGACTGCCACGTTGGACCTGTCCCGAGATAGACTGTCAGCTGCCACCAGAAGAAGAGAACAAAGGCATACACCATCGTGAGACGCAAGTATCGATGCAGATAGTACGTTATTACAGGAAACCTTCCTCTTTTTCTCTCCATCTCTCTCAGCGTGAGGTATGACACCAGAGCTCCACTGAGGAAGAAGAAGCTGTCCACAGAGAAGAATCCATTTGTGATGGCCTGAATGGAGAATCGTGGAGCTACCTTATTAATAACGACGAGAGGATTCTGAACCACGGACAAGAGCCAGAGAAACGTATGGCAAAGGATGACCCAAAACATACTGATGACTCGAATCCCGTTCAAACTAGTTATAGCGGACGGTGGCTGCTTGGTGGATAGAATCATAGAAACATTCTTGAATAGGGAGAAAGCAAGGAGAAACTCCAGTGGAGTTTGCAACCATAATAACTTGGCGCTGTGTTGTTGAGGAGATGGGTGTACGTGTGTACGTGGCGGTCGTCCCCCTAGCAACGGAGCACTCTCCGCATACAACTCCGGGCTATGATTGATCGAAACCTCGTTGCATTTTTTCGTGACAATCTTTGAAATTTTGACACTGATATCTGAGAGAGTACCAATTAACACCAGTGCTAGGAATACTGCACAGACTCCAATCATTACAGCGGCCCCTGTTGTTATGGGAACTGTCCGATTCGTTGTTTCTTTGACCAAATCAAAGTCAGATACGATACGATAAGGTTCCAACTGTGGTACCCTATGAATCAGTCCGTTCAGTTCGTTCAATATCTCCATAAAGTCCGTTCCGTTACACTTGACGGGAACGCACAAGCCCACATGCAAAGGTATAAGCGTTACGTTGTAAGAGAAGCCCCGAATCGTCACCGTTACGGAAACGTTGACGGGAGCGGCCCAGTACTTTACGTATTCTTCTCCGATATTGAGGCATTCGTCGAAACCGCCCCACCACTGTACGTTTCCATTGAGCACATCAGATCCCGGTTTTCCAATTGCATCTATCATTTCTATCCCTTTCGATGCGTTCAGAATATTGTGAGCTGAGGTGTTCATAAGTACCTCAAAGGCGGCTTGACACGTTTCGCTTCCGGCGCCTTCTCCCGGTCTCTGTTGCGTAAAGAACCGGCGTATCCCGTCTGAAACGATATTATGAATCTTGTACACAGCATCTCTGTCGTTGTTGCTAAGTACGTTTACTTCGCGTGTTGACTGCAACCATTCTGTGTTCCCGCGACGAATCCAGGGCGCTACGTTCACGGCCGAAACCGCTCCGAAGAACAAGAAAACGACGGTAAAAACACGCCCAAACTCCATTGAACCAACTGAAGTCTTCGTGGCCGACAGCAAAAGACTAGCAGTATCCACCCACTGCACCGTTCTTTAGAGACATTTATAAATGCAAAACTGGAACCGCGTAGCTGACGTATCCGTCACGTGTTGACCTCCCAAACGTAAAGTTGACTCTAGCTTATGAAATCACATACCGCACTCTAAGGTCATATGACTACAAACGAGAATAATAATAGCACAATAAAAATATAATATTCCAAACCTCTTCACAATAAATTTTACTACAGAGTTACACAATCACTTATAATTTTTAGTTGTTGATTGGTGTAGCTGCCACAGCAGGTTTGACATAAACCTTGAGGCTCGTGTCCGGCCCACCTTCACCAGTTGTAGCTGTATTTCTAGTGCTCTCTCTCGGCCTCAGACCAATCGATTTAAACACCGTCATTTCAAGATTTGATAGTGGGAATTCAACAAACACAGCTACAATTCCTGCAGCTCCAAAGGATAAAACTACTATTGCTACAGCATAGATTGCCATGATGTAGTCCTTATAAGTAAACTGCTCACGAAGAGTGTCAAATATAACAGTTAAAATGATGGGGTGGATCAGGTAAGCAGTGAAGGTCAAGCGGCTCAACGGGACCCAGAAACTCATGGACAGAAAAGCATTGATAGCACGTCCGTATCCGTTATGACAAGCAAACACAAGTAGAGCCAGTCCGACGGCCCATACAAATCGACCAAGAGTATAATAAGCAACATCTTCGGCTAGACTAAGTCCATCTCTCTCCCACGAACTGTAAAGGCCATAGACTACAGAAAATAAGCATCCTCCCGAGACCAGTAGTACCACTCTATATAACATCCAGTCAACCAACCAATGAATCTTTATCTGAACTCTCTTGAAGAGCAGATATCCAAGAATCAATCCAATGATATATGGTGCGGCTCTAGTATATGGTTTAATATAGATATCATCTGATATAGTGGGATTTTGGCTCTGGAAAAAATTAGCATCCAGGTCTTTAACACCAGAAATTATACCGTTGCTCAGAAATGATGCCACGAGGAATATTCCACTGATGATGAAACCGACTGGGTAGAAGAAATATAACGGGATCACGATGAGAGGAGCTAGAATGTAGAATTGCATATCATTCGATAGATACCATGTCCACCCCATACATTCATCGGCAAGTTTCCATGGGTAGAAATTATTGATGTACAGGAAATTTGTCCACCAATACTTTCCACACAGCTCTTGCAAAGAGCTCCCGGCTCCTGTGGAATGGCGCCATGTTAGCCCGTCACCTAGATGAACTGTCAGAGTCCACCAGAAGAAGAGGAGGAAAGCGTACACCATCGTGAGACGAAGATAGCGATGAAGGTAGTAGCTCAGAATTGGAAACCGCCCCTTTTTTCTCTGCATCTCTCGCAGAGTGAGGTATGAAACTAGAGCCCCACTCAAAAAAAAGAAACTGTCCACAGAGAAGAAACCGTTTACGATGGGTTGCATGGAAAACCTACGTGGATAAGATTTGAGAGCTAACAGTGGGTCAGTTAGAGCACCAGTTGTTATAGCCCATAAGTGAGTGTGAGCCAGAATGACCCAGAACATACTTAGTACTCTTATACCGTGCAGGCAAGTGATAGCACTGGGAGGTTGTTTGGTTGAGAGAATCATATTTAGGTTTTTGATGATTGAGAAGGAAATTATGAATTCCAGCGGTTTTTCAAAGCCACTAAATATGTCTGCATCGCGAGTTTGTTGCGGTCGTCCTCCAAGCAGTGGTGAATCCTCTTCCTCTTCCCTTCGCTTCTGTCTCTTGTTGTATCCGCTCCTTCGATTAAAGAAAGATGCTAACTCGGGTTTTTTAGCCAGCTCTCGGACACTCTTCACCCCAAAATCGACGGCGGTTCCCACGAGCGAGAGAAGAAGGAATAAGGCACAAACTGTTATCATAGCTATAGCACCTCCACTAAACGGCTCCTTCTTAGTGTCTTCACATATAGTAGAATTCATCACATAGTAGAGGATAAATGTTTCAGGCAGAGGTGGTTTTACAACCAAATATAAATTTATTAGGTTAACTATTTCACCTATGTCTGTGATGTTGCAGGATCGTGGTAGGCACACATCAACTTGAAAAATAAATTTGTTGAATTCTTCCACGGGTTTACCTCCTTCCATTATTATAGGAAACATTGGTAGAAGGCATTGCTGGGTTAGACCACCCTTTATCCCTAGACACTCGTCAAAACTACCTCTAACGCGAAGGTTTCCTTGTAGAATATAGGGACCCGGCTTTCCCATGGCGTCCAAAGCCACGTCGCCTTTAGTAATGTTCCCATCTTCAGTCATATTGAAAAACGATTGGAAGTCGTTCCAGCATTGCGTATTCGGGAATGGAAATTTGTCTGTAGTGTTACTGTCGGCGTCCGTCTCCGCAGCAAGAAGTAAACGAAAGGTATTCGTGAATGACGCTATCATTTCGGCCGCGTTAGGGTGAACGGGACTACGCTCAAAAGACGGGTTGTACGAGATGTCTTCGGGTAACTGCGGAATCCATGGCGCTCCCTGTCCGAGTACGGGGTCGAATAAAAACAGAGAATACAAGAGCAGGAGGACAACCATCGTCTTCGCCATCTTTCCAGCTAACTAGCTAAATTATATTCATGCGTCACATGAGGACATCAACAATAACGCCCACTTTCTCTCCACACCCACTTTTTAATCTCTACGCACAGCCAGCCACGTGGTAAGGTCATAGGTCGTCCGTATTCCACCCCAGTAATCTCCCGTAAACTAAGCGATGTTGAACGAAGTGGGTTCATTTCTCGATAGAAAAGACAAGAACGACAATCTGGTGAATATAAATTTATTATTCGAGTCGCGTGATCAAGAAAGCCTCTCACGTGCAGGGAAAATTAATACTAGTTTCAGATCACCAGACGAGTGGCAGTTTTTTAATCCACTATTTCATCTCTCAGGCTTTGAAAGGTTTATACAAAAATTTCAAAAATCAATTATTATTTTTACGGGTTTTAGATGGTTTTACAGTTTATGTGGTTTCGTTCATAAACTCATTTATTCACTACAGCACAATTGCTAATAAATTTGTGAGTCAAAAAGTTTTTCAAGAAATTTCAAAAGTTCATTCTCATTCCATAGGGTGTGAGTCTGTCCCAGTTCCAGGCCAGGGGTTCACTAGTGTACGTGGATTGTCTCTCACATCTCCTTGATGGAGAGTGGGTGGAGCCTGGAGCTCATCAAACCACACCCCCTAATATATCTCCTGCAAGTAGAACATTCTCTTACACTCTTGACAGGTATATATACTCCTCCTTCGTAAAAATTCCAGGGATCCTTTTATTAACGTAGTGTTTTATGATCTATGCAAAGGGCGCAAGAATGCATTTATTTAACTTGTTCTAAATTTAGTATTAAAATACAGCCACACTTTCTTTATTAATATTTAGCCTCTAGCAGTGCTATATATTATCTAACAATAATATTTATTGATCATCAGTGACAGAACTCTTCAAGGACTCTACAAGTTGCTCCAAACCTCATTGACTCACAGAACAAACCAAGGACCAGTCTGTCTAGTTCTGGATGATATCAGCGCTGTGCTCAGTGCCAGAGTTAAATATAGAGATGTCAAAAATTTTGTCCGCTACTGTGATCAATTTTTTACTGGTTCTTCCCGGCTAACAGATGTTAGTAATTTCTTTTAATGAGTTGTTCTCAGTGAATGATGGTTTTCTGTAGGGGTTTGTGGTTGCCATGGTGCATCATGAAACAGATCAGATGGATATGATGGCTGATGAAGGGAAATTGTGTTCTGAATTAAGAATTAAATCTCATTTGTTTCTGGAGGTCACAGGACTACCTACTGGTCATTCTAAAGACATACATGGAGAGGTAGTAGGGAATTAGAGCTTGGAGTTACATAATACTGTCTTAAATCAGGTTAGAGCTGAGTGGATGGATCCTTCTCCCAATCCTTCATTTTCCATGACAACCAAACATGCTCAGTTCAAACTATCAGATCGCAGCATTCTCATTTTTGCCAAAGGCACTTCCAGAGCTGTTCTGTAAACACTACTTGTGAATATTATTCTTGATTGTGCATGCGCATTGCTCTGCTAGCTTCTGTTCTCAAATTAGCGTGTATACGTAGAGATGTACGGATCAGCTGATGGATTTGAGAGAGAGTTCAGTAGTTCAGCGGAGGCGGTAAATAGCGGAGACGAGAAATCCAGTTTAGACGGTGGGAGGATAACCACTAGGCACCGAGAGAGAGTCTGGACGACGGCGCTAGCGTCGCTGGTAGTCTCGGTTCCTGCAGTCCTGGTTGGGTATACCATCGGCTTTCCCTCCTCTGCTCTGCTAGACCTTACTGGCGACCTAGCACCAGGCATTCCTGGCGGATTCGGCTTCAGTTCTGCGCTATCTGCGACCTTTGCCGTAAGCACGCTCTCTCCATTTGGACGCGGTAATATTATGCAATTCAATTATTGTTCGTGTGTACAGGCACTAGCATCAGTAGGAGCTGCTCTGGGAGGTCTGATAGCAGGTCCTATATCAGACAGATGGGGCCGGAAGAATGCTCTACTACTCTGTTCAATACCTTACTTCATAGGATACCTGATCCTTAGCTACGCTCAATATATTCCTGATGTAACTGGTTTTAAAACTCTGGTTCTAACTGGTAGATTCCTGACTGGAATTGGAATAGGTTGGACTCTAATGTCTAGTACAGTAAGTCCTTTATAAACCACAGAGTCCATTCATCATTCACTCTCTCTCTCTGTACAGGTGTATGTTATCGAGATATCTAGTACCAAGTTGCGAGGAGTTTTCGGTTCATTTGTCCAGATTGCTCTATCTGCTGGGATACTATTAAATTATTCCATCGGCTCCATACCCAATTTCCCGTACTACAACAATTCTCTCGTTGCTGCCGGTATAATTGCATTATTTGTGGTAGCCATGGTGATGATGTACGAGACCCCACGTTGGTTGGTTGCCAATGGTAACATTTCGGAAGCCTATCAAAGTCTGGCGTGGCTCCGTGGCCCTGACTACGATATTGATGCTGAAATTCGAGAAAATATGGTCGCACAATCAACACCTACAAATAATTTCTGGTCTACAATGAAAGAATTTAGAAAAAGAAGTGTTTTAGTACCATTAATATTAGTACTATTTGTTGTATTTTTTCAACAAGCAGGAGGATTAAACGCTATTGATTCATATGCAGCCAGTCTATTCCAAACAGCTGGAGTTTCTAATCCTAAAGTCACTGCTACTTATGCGATCGGCAGTACTCAACTTGCCACAACGCTAATGGTTGTTTTTGTCATTGATCTAGTTGGTAGAAAGGTTCTCCTCATCATCAGTGGTTCTGCTATGGCAGTTGGCACTCTCCTTCTCGGAGTTCAGTTCTATCTCACACGACCATCTCTCTGTAATCAATCATCAAATTCAACAATTTCACAATTTCATCTTGAAGATTCTGAACCTCAAGTGTGCAATACACAATATGGACCATTGGCTGTTGTTAGTATTATGGTTTATATAGTGGGGTTTTCCATTGCTTGGGGTCCCGTTCCCTGGATCCTGGTTTCAGAACTGACTCCTCTCCGCGTGAGGGGTGTTGCTTCGGGCGTGGCCACTCTGATAAACTGGGGAACAGCAGCAGTTGTGGTAGGTATATATCCACCTTACAGTGAAGCAGTGAGACCGTGGTTTGCGTGGTGGACCTTTACTCTCCTCAACATCGGAGCAGTTGTCTTCTCCGTCTTCTTCCTTCGAGAGACAAAAGGAAAATCTCTAGAAGAAATAGAAAACTATTATACCACGCACATATTATAGAAGAACTTTGTATCATGTAATGGCTTCAGTAGTTTCTTAGTGTGCGAAAGGAGTGCTCGATGCGCATGCGCAATTGAGCATCGTCCTTTCTCGGGAAAAGAGGAGTAAAAACAACACACAGGACAAGCTCCTTGCGGAGAGAGATGGTGAAGGAGGAGAGGCTATGGTCGACCACTGTCTCTGCTCTAGTGGCGGCCATTCCAGCTCTGATGATCGGATTCACGTTCGCCTTCCCGTCCTCTGCGATCCTGGACCTCACGACAGGCACTACTGGGTTGCCAGAAAACTACCGCTTCTCTCTCGATCTCGCCGACATATTTGCAGTAAGAATCTGGTTAGAATAGCTTCGCAATATGATGGAAATTCGCTACGGACTAGCTAAGTAGCTACGCGCAGCACCAGAAGAAAAAAACCCCACAAGTGCAAGTGATTCAATTGTCGCTAAACACGAGAGCGAAAACGATGATTGTAGCTCGATCACACCAGAGCTGTAGTTGAACACAAGTTTTCCTGTGAAACGCTGGCGTTAGGGCTTTTGAGGCGAATGGTCCGTTACATTACGATCATCTATAGCTAATGGCATTACTAATGCAACCAATATAGCTAGTCACACAGAAATTGTGTGGGAGAGGTTCTCAGTATTGCGTTTGTATTGTTGATGCAGGCATTAGCTCCACTGGGTGCAATGGTTGGTGCTCCATTAGCAGGAATAATGGCTGACCGATGGGGAAGGAAGGAGGCTCTAGTGGCGTGCAGTATACCCTATCTCATCGGATATCTCTTTCTCAGCTATGCCCATATCATGCCGACTCCTGCAGCCTTCAAATGGTTAGCTTTCACTGGCCGACTGTTCACTGGTGTTGGTATGGGATGGGCAGGAAGCTGCGGCCCTGTAAGTTATACTTTTAAACATTGTGTAACCTAATGAACCATCCAGTATGGTGATATTACTTTATTTGTTGTGCACTTAGCTTGCGTTTATGTTTCAATACTATAATGATTTGTTAGAATAACCTTGAATTGAACAATCAATGACTTTAGACTGGCACTGGTTTTCAATGAGTGGTTGGAATAATGTGAAATAGTGGGATATTGTTTGTTGATTATTGTAAGAAAAGGTAAAGTGAAAATAATATCATTGATTGTGTGTGGAGTATTGTATTCCTGAGGGAATTGATTTTAGTCAATGTTGCACTTTCTCTCTCTCATTACAGGTTTACATTGGAGAGATAGCTTCTCCTAAACTAAGAGGCTTGTTTGGTGCATTTACTCAAATCGCCGTGGCAACGGGGCTCCTACTAAGCTACGGAATAAGTTCTCTCCCTCGAATCACTTACTACTATAGTGCTCTGATAGCAGTTGGAATTATTGCCATTTACGTATTCTCGGTCGTTTGGCTAAAAGAAACACCTAGCTGGCTTGTCAGACATGGACAGAGCTACAAAGCAGCTGACGTACTAAAGTGGCTTCGTGGTCCAAAGGTCAAAGTTCAGAAGGAGATAGAGAGAATACAAGAGGCTGAGAGTTTAAGTCTCTGGCTGGCTATGAAGGAAATGTATACAAAAAGACACATTGCCGTACCGATCATTGTGGTGATGTCATCAATGTTTTTCCATCAGATCGGAGGAGCTCATGTGGTATCAACGTATGCGGCACTTCTGTTTGAGAGTGCTGGAGTTGCAAAACCGAAACTAACTGCTCTGGGAGCCATCGGAGGTGTAGAGCTTCTCTTCACATTTCTAACTATTCTAGTCATTGATTTTGTTGGCAGAAAATTTCTCCTCCTCCTCAGTAGTATTGGCATGATAGCAGGGTCAGCTATGCTAGGAACACACTATTACTTAACCAGACCGAGCACTTGTGGCAATGATGAATCGTCGATTAATTCAACATTCTCAGGAGATGGAACAAGTTTTGAGTTAGTTGACTCAGAACGTGATATGTTTGAGAATTGTATTAATGAACAGTTTGCTCCTCTGGCTATCACCAGTGCTGTTCTATTTGCCGTGTCATATTCTATAGGTTGGGGCCCGGTTCCATGGGTCCTGCTGTCAGAACTCATTCCAGTACGGGTCCGGGGAGCAGCAGGAGGTATCGCAACCCTCATCAACTGGGGCTCTGCAGCACTGGTCATCGGTGTCTACCTCGAATATGCTGAATTGGTGAGAGATTGGTTTGCCTGGTGGACCTTTGCTCTCTTCAACGTGATATCACTATTATTTGCAATTCTATTTGTGAGAGAGACCAAAGGAAAGACATTAGAGAGCATTGAACAATACTATCAAGAACACTGGTGCTAATATCTAATATTAAATTTAATTTTATCATATGACTCGTGAATTTTTAATTTTTAAAATTTTGATGTGGTATTAATAATGATGATAAATGAATCACACATAATTATACACAAAAAGAAAATTACTATATATTATGATAAAATGTATTAGTGATGAAAATGATTATGTCATAGGGAGTCACGTGATAGTCACGTGCGACAGCGATAGAAGCATCTCCGACAGTACATGCTAGTATAACCTAGACAGAGGAGGAAACCGCAGTCTTCTTCACAGTCCATACTTCCTTCACATAGAGACAAACAGAGCTTTGTAGCTGGAGACACAGCCTCTATAATGGCTACAATCCCGATGAGGAGGAAGAGAAGAGAGAGTAAGACCCCGGGGATGAACGGACGAATAGCGCCGCTTTCGAGGTGTGCAGCTATCAATACCTCAGCAACCAATTTCAGTGGAATACCAGCAGCGAATGAAGAAAGATAGAGTAAAGATATCTGTTGATTGGGGAAGACGGTTGAGGCCATTACAGACACGAGAGAGTCGCCACCCCCTAACTTATCCACGTATGATATGAGATAGAGGAACCACAGTGCAGTTGATAGAGCGTCGAAGATGAAGAGCGGTGTAAAGACAGCGTACCAGCTGGGAGCCTCGCTCTCTTCATCTGACAATCCCCGCACGAGGAGAAGAAGCACGAAAACTCCATGAAGAACGAATATGAGGGTTACTTTGGAGTAAAGAAGAAATGCAGTTTTACAAGTCAATTTCGCCATTTTTTCTTTCACGTAAGAGTAGCGAACGGGTTAATTTTGAAGCACGTGATCTTACTGTTGGCGCATGCTCATAAAAAGCGGATGCGTCTGTGTAATTTTTCAGCAAGGCCGGATCATAACAGAAAAAATGTTAATTTTACAGCACGTGATTTCAGACTTGGTAAATTTGAAGCATAATATGAATTTTAATAGCATTATAAAATTGAGTCATCCTAGGAGGAGGAGGCAAAAACTTTTCCTAAATCGACCATAACAGGTAGTGCTACATCACAGATTTGTCCTTCATTATCTACTGTTGATTTGTATTGGAAGGTGAGGACAAAACCAATCTTCACTTCATTCTGTTCTGACTCCTGCAGCGGTGTGACTTTGAATTTCAGAATTAACTTCCCAAGTAGTCGAGTATGAATGAAATTTTTGTCTCCTTCGAGCTCTTCATCTCCCTCGTCGTCAAGGAGATCACCGACATCTTCGCTGGGGCTCAGTTGGTATTTACCCTCCGGTAGAGCTACCCCGGACAGCGGGAACTTCATCTTCTCCTCTGTCACCTGCTCCAGTTGGTCAAACCAGATCTCGACAATGTGATTCACTGGGTTTGTTAACGATAGCAAGACTTCAGTCGTTTCCCCGGCAACCAGTTTCGGAGGTTCAAATATTCGTACCTGAGGGACTGTTTGAAGAGCAATGTGTTTGAGTTTGAAACGGATTGACGAAGGGTTGAATTCCGGTTTCAGCAGAACATGATCACAACCTCGGCACCGTAACAGACGTTTGCTGATCAGTTGCAAAGGTCGCGGAGTAAACTGGTCTGAGGACTCCGGGAGGTGGGCGTGGTCAAGTAGCCGCTGTCTCATAGTCGGAATTTTCTTCAAATCTGGTTCCTCGGAGTAAAAACTCTCTGGAACTGGTTCTGGACAATCTGAGGATTGTGCACCCATCTTTTCGATGAATGAGTGATCCCATGTACCCTTTATTGAATGGCGTTTTGATAAGATCGGGCTATCGGGTTTGAATTTTGAGGTATCTAGAAGGCCTCCAAAAGACCTGGCACGCCGGCTACTCCGCCTAGCCTTCACTCTTTCAGCGAGGTCTCTCTCCGCTTGATCTCTTAATGAAAACTCCTCGTAGAACGATAAAAGTTGTGTGACTCTCTCCTGATTGGCAAACGGAGGGTCCTTGAAATCGATTGGAGAGCGTTTGTCTTTCGTTCCGACATCCCTCGTGCTCCATTTGCAGTGAGTACACGAGAGGTAGTAGGTTTTAGTACCTCCAGGTGAACGAGAGACTGAGCGCGGGGACGGAGATTCGGGTTTTTTCGGCGACTGCTCACCCAGAACCTCACTCGGGACGATGATAGAGCGAGTGGTGAGGGTGGTGGAGCAGCGAGGACACTGGAAACAGTGGTTACAGCGGTTCTTCTTCTTGATAGCTTCCGTGTAAACGGCAGCCTCGAAACAGTGCGGACAAAAATAGGTATCGGTCGAGACGGAGACGCAGTCCTGGCAGCGAGGCACCTTGCAATGACGACAGAAGTATAATTCACTCAGTGGGGATGGCTGGGAGCAGGAACACGTATAGAGAACCCGCTTCAAATAGTGAAGAGAGAGCATCTTCCCCAACGACCCCTCACAACCTCATAAGCGCACGCGCCTTGGTTCCGGTGCTCTCTAATTAGAGAGGACGATGATTCGCATGCGGTAAGTCTCAATGGCCTCATGTCTTCTCTCTCTCTATATCTTCTGTTATTCAATGCTTAACCTTTGGATATGTGTTTTCTTACAGGAAAACAACAAGCTCTACATGGCCATTGATAAAATCAACTATAAAACCAGGGACTTCAATCCAGCCAACTCTCCTCACTTCACTTCCCACTCTCCAATGTCGAGCTCTGTCCCTCACTCTTCTCCCTTGGAGACCAAACCACACCCCTCTAATAGCTACCACGGCAACAATTCGTAATTTCTCTACCACACCCAGTCTGCCATCAGGTGGCCAGGAAGAAGGACTAATAAAGAGAGGATGGCAAAAACTAGCCACTCTCGTATCAGCATTCATGACAGGCACCAAAGTAATTTCCTCCATTTCCAAGACAACCAATATCAATTATTATCTAATTGACAGGGGCTGTATAAGGATGTGAAAGCTATGAATGATTTGAAGAGGAGACACAGACTGGTAATATCAGAAGTAGCTCCACAGAGAACTGGAAATAGTACCACCGACTTCGGTTTTAATAGAACAGAATTTCAATTCATCTACCAGGTGAAATTATAACAACACGTTTTCCTTGACCCCCACCTAACCTGAATCCCTTTAATTGTATCACTCTCACTCTCCTTGCATTGAATGAATCACTAATTGATATTGATACAAAATGTGATATTTTCTGATACATACAGACGCAGAAAGATCTATGGAAGATGTTACCAACAATTGTACTATTCTTCGTCCCTTTCTTTGGCTACTTTGTACCTCTTGTTGTGTGAGTATTGATAGAGATCATGTGACCAGTCTATTGAGATCATGTGACCACTCAATTGAGATCATGTGACCACTCAATTGAGATCATGTGACCACTTAATTCAGGTCATGTGACCACTCAATTCAGGTCATGTGACCACTCAATCGAGGTCATGTGAATGAGCTCATGTGATCATTCAATTGAAGTCATGTGTCAGTCTAC
>JAODVQ020139202.1:1025-15593 GCA_025400075.2 Phenganax stokvisi
AGAACTAAACTAAAGCTAAAATAAAATCTCTAGTTTGAACTAGAACTGAACTGAAACTATAAGAATAATTTTGAGGTTCAGACTGAAACTAAACTAGAGCTAAATTTGAAAACCAGACTAAAACAACACTATCAGACATGTGCATAAACTTTCGGTTAGTTGGTTGCATTCATTTTATCAAATCGGAGTGGCGAAAACGTGTGACAATATGCGTACAGTTGCTGTGAGCTTATCAACTGGACATATGGTCTAAATAGTGTAATATATTTATATTGCCTAGCTCGCGGAGATGGCAATAAGAATATCAAGGATAAATTAATCAAACTTATCACCAGAAGACCACCTATTGAGGAATTAAAAAAAAAAGGAATTATCCAAGGTATGTGTATGGTAAGAATTTGTGTTGAAAAATGCGAGCGAAACACAAAACCGACCTTTTTTCATAATTTGTGGCGCAATGGGTGCAATAAACTTTTGTTCTTTGCCTATGCAGATACAACGTTTGGTTGCCATATTGTGAAATTGTGTGAAAAAGAGGAAACTAAGGTTCCGAAAGTCGTCGTTGGTTGTATAGAAGCCATTGAAGATAAAGGTACTGAGAGTATTTTGACGATTTTTAATGGGTACAGGTATCTGTCAATGGTATCTTATCTAAGTAGTTGTGATGTGATCATTTGGGGGTGATGTGGTACAAAAATTCTCAATTAGCCAATCACAAACTCTTTAACTTAAATCGTTCTATCGTCCTATCAATTGATGAAACAGTTTGTTTCTTGGCTTTCCACCTCATTTGTTGGAACCAATCGTTATTCCTCACTCCGAGGAATTTGAAGGAATTTTTCTGTGTTTGATATTACAAACTGATGTTTGCATCGTGTGTTATTTTTCGTTTAGGTCTTGATTTTGATGGCCTGTACAGAATATCTGGCAACGTTTCTTTAATACAACAACTTCGAATTACTGTCAACCAAGGTATGTCATGTGTTGTCTGGTTCTTCTTTTTGAAAAGAAGAATCAGAATTTAATTAAACATCAGATTTCGATGGCATAGAGCCCAAAGTATAGCGCTCATTTCTCTTTGAAAAACGTCTGCTTTGCTAAAGGATCAGAACTTCAGAGTGAAGAACAAGGGGTTCAAGGCGAAGGGCCAAACAGTGAAGCATACCACTTACATACGCATTAATCACTCGCGAAACACACTCATTTGCAAACGTATTACTGAACCAACTCTCATAGACCCCTTTTTGCTGAACTTGTCCTTTACATTTTTCTAAATATGACAGCAGTGACGCTTAACCTTAGCAGCGCTTTTGCTCAATAGTCAATTGCACGTCCAAACATTAAACCTAGATATATTCTGAAACAAAACGCTCTTTTAAGCGTTGAGCTGCTGGGCTTTCGCTAGCTGCGGAGGTGTTTTTCAGGCAAATTTTCGTTCCCTACCATATCAGCTGCAAACAGTCGCTAGTCTTTCCATTTCCTATTCTGAATTTCATGTAGTGAGTTAGTCATGGATTTTTTGTACACCTAACATTGGATATCCATGAATTCTTCGGCGAAACCTATAATCGTTGTTTGACGCTGTTGCCCCTAGGGACTAATGAGAATACTTGTATATGTACCGAAACCGTGCATTTTTTATTTTAGAGGAGACTGTGAAATTTGGTGAACGTCCATTTGATGATGTTCATGTGTTGTCTGGCGCGTTGAAACTCTACTTTAGAGAGCTGCCTGAACCTTTAGTTCCCTTTGACTCTTATGACGCTTTTATAAATTCGATAAGTAAGTAGAAGTAAAAGGTGCAGTGCATATGCAATAATGTTCGCTTCGCTCGTTTGTGAAGGCCTGTTCACACGCAAGATTTTTCCTGGGCTTTTTCTCCTCTTAGTATATGCGATTGTATAGGTTGACCGACGAGTGCATCGATAATGTTCTTGAAAATGACGTATATCCTTCAGCTATCCACTCTATCACATCCTTCAATAAGAGAATAATTGCAACAATCGCCAGGCCCGTTCACACGGGCGATTTTTTGATGCGATTTTTCCGTGTTGAACGATGTGAAAGAGTGGATAAATAGCGAACGTACTTGGTGCAACAATTTTGCTAATGCACTCGCCACTCAACCAACTCGATCACATACGCCAAGAGGAGACGAATCACAGCAAAAAACGCCAGTGTAAACGGGCCTTAAGGCGGCCCAATGGGAGTTGCCCCACTTCGACTTCGGAACCGATCTTAGTTGAATTTTTCGTAATTTCCCTTGTATAATATGTCCTGTATCTGTCGGTAGTCTACCTTGTTTTGATACAAAACATCAGCTACGTCTTCAACTGTACTTCCAGTCGAACGAAATGCCATAAATTCCATTAACTTACCTTAAAATGGTTGGCTCTGTAAAATCTTAAGAGTTTTATCATGTATTACAGAATCGTCTACAAAACAAGCGAAAACCGATGGTCTACAGGCTTGTGTCAACAAATTACCCACGCCCAATAATGAAACTTTTCGATTCCTCTTCAGACATCTAAAGAGGTGAGAACCATTGACACCCAATCAATGGGGTAGACTATATCGTGCTCGTTTTGATTTTTAATCAACTCGGTCCATATGTATTTTCAGAGTAATGGAGAACAGTAGTAAGAACAGAATGCACGCGCATAATATTGCGATCGTATTTGGTCCAACGTTGTTAGCACCACGAGAAGAACAACATGGAAATATTGCTGTTAGCACTGTCTACCAAAACCAAATAGTTGAATTTATATTGCTAGAATATGACAAAGTCCTGGGAAAGGATAGTTGAGAGAAGCATTGCCGTTTTACCATAGTCAATGGAAATATGGTTTGGAAACTTGGCGAACTTGAGAACTTTTATACTGAGCTGTTACGTAATGCAGCTTGTGCAAAGAGAAATGCAATTGTGCTTTGACAAGTTCCGGTGCGCCAGATTCTTGTTTCCTTGAGTTTGAATCCTCGATGGAACGAAGGAAAAACTCTGCGGCTTTCCACTGGTACTTCTATCGTATCTTGACGGTACAAAACAACAAATACGCGAGTGCTTGTCTTTCAAAATACGTTTGTCAAGATCGCATTCCCGCGGGTGGAAGAATGTAATTTCGTCTGACAATTTTTACACGTAAGTACGCGAAATGGCAACCAAATGACATAAAGAAGTTTTGAAACCAATTCTTCATTGACTATGGCCGTAAATTTGCAAAGAGAAATATGTAAAAAGTGCTTTGCACTCGCTGTGTGAAGACACCGCTGACATATCGTGATTCATGTGCAAATTTAGATGTAATTATAACTAGTGTAAAAAATCTAAGTATGTCAAACAGTGCGCTTTTACATGACAAGGAGATTAGGAAGACGTTTGTAGTAAGATGGTAGTAAGTAGTTTTTTAACAATGATTATATAATCTGCAAGCATGATCCCACCTTGTTGACGATAAACCTGCGTTGTTCGACAGCTCTGGCACGAGAGTGAATGCTTGGGGAAGTCTCTGGTTCCGAAAATTTTAATGCAAAATCCAGGAAATCTGAATAGCACGTTGTGGAAACACTGTCTGATTTCTGATTCTCAATGGCATAGAGCGAAATAAATAGAGCTCACTTCTCTTGGAAAAATGTCTTCTTTGCTGAAGGAGCAGAGCTTTAAAGTGAAGAACAAGAAGTTCAAGGCGAAGAGCCAAAAAGTGAAGCTTTTTCGCTCGAACGAACCGCTTTATAGTGTGTTTATGTGGGGCGTGAATCACACGGTGAGTTGCGCGGCATAAACGTATATTTCCTGCATGACTTTGACACCAGTTGACTAGTGTAGGTTTAAACGAGATTCGATGTTTGCAGATTAACGAGCTGAGTCTAGTTCAAGTCCCTCCGATGTTTCTCCCCGAAGATTTCAAAGCGTACTCGAAAATTCGTGTAGATAATCATTTGTTTAACAGGTACACGTCTCGACTCTTGTCAAAATATTCACATGCTCGCTCGCTCGCTCCAGTTTTTTTTCATGATTGTTTTCCAGGCTAGTTTTACAAGCTAAAAGCATTCGTAGGTCGCTAAATTTATTGCCTGTCTATTTTACTATTAATGTAAATACTTAAAAATTAGCGGTCGTTTGCACCGATGACCGAGCCAGAAACGTTCATTGAAATCGCCACAAAATACATATGCAAGCTCAAGAAACTTGAAGTTTTACTTTGGACCAGGTTTCAGTGAAATACACATTTTGCACCCTTATATTTCATGTGTTGTTGATTATCGAAGACACAAAACAAAATTCTTTTGTGCATTGTTTTATTTTGTGGTGGTACAGTATTTAATTCATGAAGTCCGTATATTATTTATAATGGCATTGTGCACAATAGCGTTTAAACACAATTTGTTTCGATTTGAGAGAGAGGCTATTAAGAATGAATTTAACAGGGTTTTTTTCAAGATATTTGGGGAAAATAAGTTTGGTATATGTACAGGAAATGAAAGGAACTAGAAAATGAGGTTGAAATTTGGCATGCTCAATAATTGATGACATTAGTTGCTATTAATATTTATACAATCAATTTGCAGAACTAAAGTTTAGTCAACATGCAGTTGTTTGCTGTGTGTTGGAGTTCTGAGCGTACTTTGAGTAAACATATATGGAGCACATTTTTGATACTTGTGCACACAAATACTAATTATTTTTCCCTACAATTACAAAAAAAGAAGTGGAGCCGATATCAAACCACTCAAATGTAAGGGTTTCCCCAAATTAACGAAATTGTCAGGCATTAGAAGTAGTAACATAAATGCATGGGCCCATCTGGGGTGTATTATATTTAATGAATTAGCATTAGTCCTTGTTGGATAGTTGGGCTATGAAAGCCATCGAGATGTCAAGGTTTTTTTTAGTAACCAGTGCAATTGTCTAATGTTAACCGCTGAGAAAACCCAGGAAGCAGTGTTGTAGAAATATTTAAAAACCCTTATATGTAAATATATTTCCAAGTTTTCCCTCCCTTGGAAATATTGTTCTGGAGAAAGCTTCTATCCCATTGAATTTTACTCCAGTTCCACCAATTGCTGCACCAATTGAATAGTATCCAGCCACATAAATAATGCTGTTCTTCCCTAATCTGAGATACATAAATATGTAGAGGGCAGCAATGTTATTTTTTTTCAGAGAAAAATTTCCATCCCATTTTAAATTCAAAGAGTATTGTCCGCTAGTGTTTAGAAAGTTGCGTGAAGGTTTCAATATTGATGATCAGGCTTTTGCGGTAAGTGCTTTTATGTACTATGTGGCCTTCCCACAAGTCAATGTACAACATCAAACTTAACACAAGACAAAAGCTGAGTGATAACAAGGTAGTAGTTCATGTCTAGAAAAATTTAATGCTTTTTTTATGCTGATCCTAACCAAAACTATGATCCTAAGTTTCATGTTGTGTGGAAATTGACACATTGGTGTATTGAGATGATCTGTGTCGTGCACTGTATAAATATAAGAAACCTTGCTGTCTACCCAATATGGTAGAATGCTCCACCATGCTGTACTAATGTAATTTACTAACAAGTTACTGGTGCCAGAAAAACTTGTTCCTTAAAAGAAAATAATGTGTCTATTTGCATGTCTCATCATGATGTACAGTCTTCTCATGACAATTTTTTATTTTAGCGATCGTTTTGTGTGCCTCCATCAAGAAGTTTATCATCAGGAAGAAGTGGAGCATCTTTTCTAACCTCAAGAAATAAGAAATTTCTTGCAAAAACTTTATATAAAGAAGAAGTTGAGATGATGCATCACTTGCTGCCAAAATACTATCAGGTACAGCTTGTAAATACACATATACTTCCCACCAGAACTGGTTTTTGAGGTTTCAACAAATATGTCTAAGGCTTTATTATTTTTGTTCATTCACATGCAGTTTGTAGTGGAAAGGAACTCAAACACACTGTTGCCTCATTACCTGGGCATGTATCGTGTGACTGTAGAAAACAAGGAAACTTATTTTCTTGTGATGGAAAATATTTTTGGAAGATTGAAGATTCATAAGAAATATGATCTAAAGGGATCAACAGTCGATAGACAAGCTAAAAACAAAGAGAAAGAGAAGGACAAAGACAAAGAAAAAGACAAAGAAAAGTCCAGACGAAAGGTAAGTTTAGAGTAGATCAGTTATATTATAATTCTTGCCAATTATTGGGGTAAACTAAACTATCTGGCAATTTCTCCTGTCAACCCACGAAGAAGTGATGGGCTGAATTGCACTGTGCTTGAATATTTACCACCTATAGGCTAGCATAAAACAATTTCACTAGTTAGGGTGAAGGTTTTGGCACTTGATAGGTTGTTCATATTTGGTGCTAGGTAGACAAGTCGCCTACCTGGAAAGATCAGGATTTTATTGCTGATGGTGTAAAAATTAATGTTGGAGAAGAAGTCAAAAGAGAATTTATGGAAAAACTAAAAGAAGACACTGATGTAAGTTTCACCTTTGACAATCCCAATTTATTTTTTGTTATACAGTCGGCACCAATTTTAATTGACCATAACGAAAAAGATGGTGGCATGTACATTTTACCAGAATGCAGTGCATGCATCAAACATAAATCGTTAAAAAAATATGGCAAGAAAACACCTAATGATGTGAAATTTCAAAACAACGAAGAAAATAATCTCCTGCCTAATGTCTGACTTTCAGAAGATGTCTATTCGCCTCTAAGCGATTTCTGCCCGCATAGCATTCTGGTAAAATGTACATCTGCCATCTTTTTCAGTATGGTCAATTCAATTTCTACTTGTATGTACTGCAAAATATTAATTAAAGTAAGTTGCACGGTTTTGATTGAAGCAAAACGCTATGAAAACCTGTAATATATATTTTTTGTTAGTTTTGCGCATGTTTACGATTTACCAATTCTGGGTAAACAGTTTGATAAAAGATGATGCCATGTCTATTTTAACAGAATCATATTTGTGAACCTGTAAATAAATTTATTAGAGCTGTCCCTGATAAAGTGATTAAACGATTATTGTTTTACAATCGATTTTGCCTACAAAAGTTATGGGATAGTCGGATAATACATAACACCACACAGTAAGTCGCGAGAATGTACTAATGTCAGTCCGGATTAGAACTGTTGGGAGTGTCAAAGGTAAACAACCAAAGTAGACATCATTAATATTGATATATTTTCTTTGTCATTTTATGCATTTGTGTCTTTTGTGATGTGTTTGAGCGTGGGAAAGTGCGTAATCTATATAGATGTGACAAACGTTCATTTTTCACGCAGATTCAAAACGTTTATACTGACTGGCATAACCCACAAATACTAGTAAAAATATTAATTACAAACCACCATTGGTATGTCAATGATGTCCTATTTCGTTGAATTGTAAATACGATCACTCGAGTCAATTAATTTTTCACAACGATTAATGGATTACGATAATAAGCCGATGGGAGCAGCTCTAACATATATTCGACCGTACAGCAGTGCTTATTTTAGCTTATTGAAGTAGAATATTTTTGATGTTCTGCATTGCTTGTGTTGCAGTTTTTGTGCAAGCAGAAAATAATGGACTACAGTCTACTTGTTGGTATTCATGATTTTGAAAGAGAAGATGATGAATCAGAAGGTGATGATGCAGCGATGGAGAGCCAAGACGAAAGTGGCGAAGATTTAGAATCCCCTAACGATTACGATGCATCAGGAACTGCTGAGTCAGCAGGGGAGTCCCCCACCAGTTCGCCTCCGGGGACACCTTCTGCCACTCCACCTAGTACACCCCCACCCACTGGTCTTACGCCTGCCTCGAGACCGCCGTTAAAGAGCAGAACTCTGAGTAATGATAGCGCTGAAATGGTGGAAGATATTTTAGGAAATGAATTTTTTGCTCTTTCCTGCTCCGAAGGTAGGCTCGGAATTTTCTGTCAACACAACAACGCATGTGTTTTGATTATAGGAGCTCGTCACAAGTTTCAGTAGGTAGAAAGTAGCTGTTTGTTTTTTTAGGAGCGCCTAAAGCTGAGAAATATTACATAGGAATTGTTGACGTATTAACTTATTATGGTACAAAGAAACGAACTGCGCATGCGGCGAAAACTGTAAAACACGGGGTAAGATTTGAATGATTTATCAGTTCCTGCTGATATTTTTAAAGTCTTTTCGTTCATACTTGTGCGTGGTGAAGGCAATACGGACTTAGGCATACAGTGCGATGAGGTTATTTTGCTTTTCTGATGAACTAAAATCAAAGCCAATCTTTCGAAGTACAGGGGCCGGTTGTTCGTAACCCCGTTTAGCTTAAACGGTGGATAAGTCATAATTCTAAAACACTCCCACACTTTTGCTACGCTTTTGAATTCAAATCTTATTCAATAAAACTGTGGGTACATAATTATTGTATTCATTTAAAAACCTTTCCATTTCCTTGTTCAAGGAGGACAGAAATACGATATATATTTTGAACTTAAGGCCATTTTCCATTGCGGCTGTTTTGCCCGCGCGGGCGGAGCGCACAGTTTTAAACATGCTCTGTTGTTGATTGTCCGCTCTTGATCTCGCGTACACGTGGAAAAAGTTGAATTACTTTCAACTTTCCTGGCGTGCACGCGAGATTATGTGCCCACAGACAACGACAGAACATGTTCCAAACTGTGCCCTTCGCCCGCGCGGGCAAAAAGGCTGCAATGGAAAATGGCCTTTATACGCCGTTTAAGCGAAACGCGGTACGAACAACCGGCCCCTGGATCATGGAAGAAATTTTAAGAAAGGCAGCTTAGGAAATTGAAATTCTCCCGAAGTCTCTGAATTGAAAAATTGGCTATTCCCACATATTCCCCTCTTCGTTTTGCAACTACTTCTCACTGTTGGAAGGAATTCTTGCATGCCTTGGCAGTGATGAGTTTATGCTGGCAAAGTTTCGCACCTGTATTTTGTGATTGAGGGTTTTGTTCTCTGCACATACATTTTTCTCATACTTCATTTGTGTATTTTCTTCTAGCATGGACAAGAGATATCCACCGTGAAACCAGAAGCGTATGCAAAAAGATTTTTAGAATTTGTTGAGAAAGCTATAGAGTGAGAACAATGATTGATGGACTGTTGTTCAATCACTCTGACCAAATTCGTAAATGTAGAGTATATAATGCTTAGCTGGCAACAACACTTACGTGCATGGGTTTGAAACGTAAACAGGGTCAGTGTGTTCAACAACTTCAGTCGCTATCCGATTTCACAAACTAAAATGGAAAGGCACAGCCATAGCACAATACGTTTAGTCAAACTCATTCCATTGACAACGTCTGTGGGAATTCTTAGTGCTCTAAAATAAGTTTGATGTATGCTAAACAAATGAATTATATCGTAATTTATGACGATGCATGTTCGATGTGGTCAATGATTAAAAATATGATTTTAGCGCTAGAAAACAGAGGTAAACATCTATCAATGTCTTTAATACGCCAGCGATTACTTGTCATTTATTGAATTTAAATTATAATTGTTCAAAACATCTTACGATGTACACCGAACGAATTTTCACGAAAGTTTACAAACGTGACGAGATTCGGTATAAAATTGCATGGGATATGAAATTGAAATGAAGCCTTTAGTTTGCAGGGCGATCAGTGAGGCCACAATTGCGCTATTTGTGTCCTTACATTATGCAAATTTTTATTAGTAGAAATCAACTGGATAAACAGACAAATAGGAATAAAAACGTGCACAACGGTGGAGAAAAGCCATGCACGAAAATATGTATTACCGCATGAAATTTATTAATTGCGATTATGTTACAAAGTATTACTAGTGTGTTAGTTCCACGCACTACTGCCCCATAATTTGGGCAATAGCTCTCGTTCCTGAACTCCTTAGCTACATTATTACACTAGACCAGCCCATATGCAGGAAAATATTACAGTTTGATTATAGTCCTATCCGTTCAGAACACAATGGTATACCCGAAATACCTGAATAAAAACCTGTAACTGACTTGCAACGTAAAGGCTGGTTTCCATTAAGCCTGGTTCTCACGTGTCGCCGATGATCGGCGACGTTTATAGTCCTTGATCACTCGTGCATAAAATCTTTTGTCTATGGCTAATAACTTTCTCCTTCAATCGTAAAGAACAAGAGTCCCAAGAGCATCCTCGACCATCAGCGACAAATTAGCCCGAATTACACAGGTAAAAGAGGCAGTAATACTGTTCGCTCAAACTAATAAAAAATTAGTTCGATAGAATTCCTCTAACGGCATAGCCAAGTTAAGATATATACATACATCATCCCATGAAACAGTGTCTTCCTGGGGCCGGTTGTTCGTACGCCGTTAGCTTAAACGGTAGATAAATTCAAAATAGAAATCATATTTATGTATTCCTTGAACAACAAAATTGAAAGTTTTTTAACTGAATACAGCAATTATGTATTTACCTATAGTTTTATTAAAAAAGATTTGATTTAAAAGCTTTAGAGGAAGCGTGGGAGTGTTTTTGAATTCTGACTTATCCACCGTTTAAGCTAAACGGCGTACGAACAACCGGCCCCTGCCCAGTTTTTGCTCGATCACTAACCAGTAACATCAAAATCTTGATTGTTGGGACTCTTTGCTTTGGAATAGAATACTATGTGTTGGATATTATCTTTATACCTTTAAAAGCAGATCAGTTAATAAATATTATTTGCTTTTATAACTGATGTTTCGGAAACGGTTTTAATTTTTTATAGCACGTATGGTTTAGATTACGGTGACCCATTAGCTGGGGATTTATTCCCAAATGAAATGGTTGAACATTACCTACATGGTTGAACAGGTTACCTACAATTTCTATTTACCTTTCATACATTAATTGCATTCATATTCATGTGTATAACTTGCAATGAAGTGATGTTTGTCCCCCCCCTAATTTTTTCTGGCTCTTGCCAGCTTGATGGAATGTTATTCTGGGCTGTGCTAATAGAGGCGTGATTATTCTCCACTCGTACCTCTTGAGACGTTTGTCAAGTTTATTTGCCCGATTCAAACAACTCGTTTTCTCATGGCAGCATCTCACTTGCGATAGTAACTTCTAGAATATTTCATACTTTGCCTTTGTGTGCAGGCCCCCAACAATTTGGCCCATCAACGTACATGTTCCAGTTGTATGGTCGAAGTTAACATCTCTTTACGGTCCTGAATATACTGGCTTACGTAATTTGGGAAATAGGTACATTTTCCTTTTTTATTCTGTGTCTTTTCAAGGGAGAAAAAACACAAAGCATGCAAATGAATCAGTAATTTTAATAGTGAATTGGCTTACATCGAATGGAGGGATAATTGGGACGATTTGGGTACAGTTAGAAACTTCAAAACATTCCGTGAAGGCCACGGCCTACTTGATGATCCTAAAGTAATATTTTAAAAATCTTCGAAACACTTTTTTACCCTGGGCAAAATTTTGGACTGTTTAAGGTTCAATTGGAACCATGAAAAGTGTTCTAAAAGGTGACGGGGAAAATTTGCAACTTTTAAATTATCACAAACGCTGGAAAGTTTTCAGGATATATCGGCATACATCTCATTTCATTTTTACCATTCAAAAGCTAATGCTTCACAGATATTGAAAACATAAAATTTAAAGAGAAAATGATTGAAATTTGTGAGAATTCCAGGGGATCTATAATTGAAGATAATGCGATAGAAAATTTGGAAAATTTAGGGGAAAAGAATTGAGATTAGGATGCAAAATTTTGAAAACAAAAGAAATTTTTGGCCTGGTGATGAGTTTTGAGGGTGAATACACTTCCTGTTATTGTCTTGGCCAAATTCAGGAAGAACATTGCGGAGTGCGCGAATTTTAGTACTGCGCCAAATATAATCCGCGCGAAAAGGCTTCTGGTGTAATATGGGACGTTCATTGTTAGTGATGCAATCAATTTATTCAGTTAATTTATTGGCATTATATACACATTGACATATGTTTGAATTGCCTTAATATGTATAACTCTAAAAATCAAAAATGTCTTCATCTTCATCCCGTTCAATTCCGGTGGGGATATTCTCTGGTTCTAGGTACTATTTAGCCACGAATACCTGCATCTTGCTCAAGATTATCCAACTTGCATGGTTTTGCATGATTGTTAAAATGAATTTGCCTGCACTAACTACATAATTTTGAAAACAACTTGCGTGTATTTAAAGCTCCGCGAATAAGTCTCAACAAGGTGCGCGAAATTAAATCGCGCGAATTTAAAGCTGAGCGAAAATGAATACGACGCGAATTTTAATACAAGTAAGGTATTTTCTTGGTATTTATTTAGTTGTTATATGAATTCTGTAGTCCAGGTTCTGTTTTCACTCGCTGAATATGATAATCAAAGGTAAATGTGGTGGACAAAAGTTTGATATGATGCAATTTTTCACCTTCGACGTCACAGCTATATGTTTCATTGATGACAGTCTTGTACTGAAGAAAAATTCTGTTTAAGTATAGGTTGTTTGCAATCACTTGGCTTTTTAACCAAATGACTGGCAAGCCAACTATTTTGTTGACAATTTTTACCCATGTGAGTGACGTACACTGCAATGAATTAAACAGGAGTCAAACCTTTATGTCTTAACCGTCGTTGACTTCAACTGAAAAGTTTTTAACGGCTATTTTTGACATACTTGCTCGAACGGTCTAAATCACATGATTGAAATCACATGATTGAAAATCAAAATCACATAATTGAAAACAACCTATTGATGATGATAATAATAATTATTATTTTATTAATGATAATGTATTTATGGTTGCTATGTTTAATTTCTTGCAGATGTACTGAAAAAAATGAGGAAATTTTTCAAGAGCGATCTGCACAACCCGTAGAAGATTTTAATGTCCAAATGTAAGTAGTTGTTGTTTTGCGAATACTGTATAACCTTCCTTTGCATCTTTCATTCACCGTATGTTCATCGTTGACGTTTGATATTAGGGCAAAATTAGGTCGTGATTTGATGTCAGGGGATTACTCCACACCACCAATACATGATGGGAAAAGCAGCTGATGAAGTATGGTTTATGTGTCAGCTATGTGTTGACCAAGGGCCGGTTGTTCAAAGCTGGGTAAGGTGGTTAATACACTTCGTCCAACAATTTTGCTAATGCACTCGCCAGTCAACCTACTCAATCATGCACATAAGCTAAGCGGAGAATAATCGCAGCAAAAATCGTCCGTGTAAACGGGCCTTAGGTCTACTGCATGTAATCCTTCTAGATGTAGTGTTTGATGTCGATGATATCATCGATATAAGTAAACTGAGAGGTTATGGTTTATAACAAGGAGAAGAGGAACTGCCTGATCTTGTTGATGAGAGACAAAACGGTAACACTTCGTTTGTTTCATTTCTGAATTAAATCTCAGAGACGATTTGGTTTTCTATGTTTCGAATGTAAACAAATGAATAACAGGGAATTGAAGGCGATAAATATTAATTAACGAACGTCTCAAATTAGCTACCTATTTGTAACTGAACTACCTAACTGTAGCGTTGCTTATTTTGTCTTTTTTTGCAGCTCTGCGAATTGACGAAAGTGTTGTGGTCCTTGTGGAACAGCTAACTACAATGTCGTATTTTCTAGACTTTAATTTACCAAGCCTAAAACTCATTTTATGGACCAATTTAGCCATGATTTGCTGTTTGATAGTTTAATTCGGGAATGAAACGCTGGTAAAGAGTGTCAATTGTGATTTTTTTTGTTTTAGGGTTAACGAGTGCGGAAAGACCCGTTGTAGTTTATATTACTGTTTGTCTCATCGTTGGTGGCCGAGTGGTACAGTATTAAGACTGCCCTACGAAGCTGCTGGTTCAAATCCGGACATGCTAGAGCAATATTAGTGTTTTACTGTTAGCGTTCTTGACTACGGAAAGACCCGTTATAGTTACAAGAGCAGGTAAGTACCTTCTCGGTGGCCAAATGGTTCAGTCTTCTCACTGTTGCAGTGTCGATGGCCTTTTGGTTCAGGTGTTAGGACTGTTCCACGCCAAGGAGGGAAGAAAGGCGGGCCAGTCAATGCCTGCCGGTTTCCCCCAGACTTACCACCAAGGGGAACCAAAAATTAGAAAAATCCAAGGCTCTTTTGCCAAATTTTTGATGATTTTTTTGATAATTTACCATATATATACTATGTATTGTTTCAGCAGTGTTTCAGCAGTGTATGATTTTAGATACACTTTACACTGCATACACTGAAACACTGCATAGTATAGTAAATTATATTTAAGTCGTTCTTGTGTCGTGTGTTGACATTATGAAACTCTGATCTCAATTCGAAATTCTCACTTAAATACGGTGGTGCCAACGGGAAAACCAATAACTTTACCCGTATCTTTACCCGTTACTTTTTACTTTTTACGTTACATAACGGGTAAAACAATGGGTAAACTAACAACTTTACGCGTTGCTATTTACTTTATGTATACATAACGGGTAAAACATACAACGGGTAAACTAACAACTTTACCCGTTGCTATTTACTTTATGTGTACATATAACGGGTAAAACAACGGGTAAACTAATAACTTTACCCGTATCTTTACCCGTTGCTTTTTACTTTACG
>JAODVQ020139310.1:3812-13989 GCA_025400075.2 Phenganax stokvisi
TCAGTCCCCTTGCCACGCAGTCAACTTTTTAATGGGACCACGTCTGTAAGGGGACTGGAATTGACGCCCAAGAATGCCTTGAATTTCCGCCATGTTTAGCTTTACATTTTGATTATGAAATAAACAAGAGATGGTAGTCCATAGTATTAGGAGATGAAAAACACAAACAATGAGGATAACACACACCAGTTCTCCGAGCATCAAATGAAGACCTCATGTGAGGCTCTGGTTGTGCGTGGTTGACGAAGCCAACCGGAGACTGGGAACGTCTGATGACTTCTTGTAGTAACTGGAGTGGCGATGGTGAACGACTGACCGCTCTTCCTTTGTCTTTGGCAGAGGGAGGTCTGGGTAGTAAGTGAGGTGGAATGTCTGGAATCTACAGTAAAGAATGGCGAAAATGAAAGTTCAAACAACGACAGGAAATAGTCATCACAAAGTTTATGACGTCAAATAATTTCATTCTAATAACTAGCGGAAAACGTACAAGCAAGTGAAATACGAATAATTCACTTGCACTTTGAATTTATGAATTTAAAAGTGCTTCACAAGCTCAGGTTAATGCTAAATTTCTACTTACTGTAGGTGTTGGCTTTGCAGGTAAGTTACCAGAGTCCTTCATGGTCTGCACCAGTCTTAAAAACACCTGAGATTCTTCATTACTTTTTGTTTCGTTTACCGTCTTATCCCCGTCATCAACAGTAGCACCACCTTCACCTTCAAGATCCTCCAATGTCATTGCACCTTAGTGAAAAAACATCATGTTGGTAGAGCCGTAATTCATCAACAGATTATGTTAAATGATAATTAGAAGCTACCTTTGACAGTTTTATGTGGAATGACGGAGTCTAGTAACGGTTGAACATCCACATCCGAATCTTGTATGATATTCATCAGATTTTCTTCACATGAATCCGAGGTTGGCATGATTGGAGTAAACGTAAAGTCTGAATCAGGTGAAGGAGTGCGCACTGGAGGGCTCAGAGTCAAGCCTAAATGACAAGAAAAATTGAATATCAACGTTACACAACCAATATAAGAACAACTGTTGTCATGTACTCACTCCCACCTGCGATTTCAGCCAATTCATCAGCAATAGATGATCGTCTGCTGTTATTCTGACTTGCATTCAGACTATTGCTTCGACTGCGTGGTCGTCCAAACCACTGGGAGAATCTGCTGTTAGTTGCTTGACTGTCATACTGCAAAATACAACAAAATTGTTGAAGTTTTAACAAGCTTTAGAGGTTACATTAGATCCTGCTGGTGTTGAAAGTAAAGAGCCGAAATGCATACCATGCCAGGAATAGCATTTTCAGCCATATCAAAGAATGAGTTTATATCAAACTTTTCACTGTCTTCCAAAACTTTTTCAGAAATATTCTGTTTTGCTTTTTCAGTGGCTGCCAAACAAAATAATATTTAGAATCACCAACATATATCGCAGTTTAAACACGATTTGAAGTTTTGCCTGGCATCAAAAACTTGAATAATACTTGAAATATACCAGAAGATTGTTCACCATCTTTTCGACGTTTCTTCCGTTTGTCACCTAACAAGAACATTGAAAAGAAACACAAGAATTATGCTTAACTGAAGATCACAACAAAGTCCATTCTGTGTTGGCAATTCATTAGGACATTATGCCTGGGCGTTGCAAATACCTCTTTCTATATCGTCAAATCCTCTTAATTCTATTGTGTCTTGCTGGCTTGCTGGACCGTGAGTAAACCATTCTGGTTGAGCTTCAAGGCTACCTGTCCTCCTCCGATTCTTTCCTGTGATACAGACATTGACTTTAAAACATTGCTACTAAAACTTGGCATTAATCTTTAATGCAGTGACCTACCATCATTTCGTCCATCGTTTCTTTCACTTCTAAAGGTTCTTTCGAATCTCGTGTCACCATTGGGGGAACTCTTAATCAAAGAAACAAGAAGACATTAGTTTCACTCTACCAAAAACATTTGCCAGCAGGAAGATTAAAAATTTAGGAGTGATATAAAATAAATGATGATAAAACTAAAGTAAGTTTAAATATTTAGTTTATAGTCACCCTGCCCCTTTCCCTAGTTTTCTCTCTGCTGTCCCATCCTCTTCCTAATCTTCCACTTAGTTTGTTTCTTCCCTCCCTTCGCCCATCATCATCCTGTTTTTCAACATTCACTTGACAACCATGAGCAAAGCTTCGTCCTTGAGGACTTAGCACAATGCCATCTAGTCTAAAATGTACAACCAGAGTAATAATTTGAACAAAACCTTGAACTAGCAACACTCAATCAACTTACAGATATCTTTTCTTCAAATCATTGATAGGTGACGCGCTACGATTCTCACTTTCCGAAGAATAGTACCACAATTCAGGATCCCATACTCCCTCTCTACATGAAGTATCGCAAAGCTATTAAATTCGTGCAAACTGTTGGCAAGTTCACTAAAGTATATACGGCAAATGAAGCCAGGTGCTAAGGTTATTTTAGTCCACCACATCACATTTTGGCTCCTAAAATCTGGTGAACTAAGAATAACAGCAATGACAAAAGGTTTCTATTAGATTTAAATGTAAAAAATCTAAATCAGTTGACTTTTTTTTGCAATCAAGTTTTGAAAATTTTCTACCCAGTTAACCTGTTGCAATACTTGTCTGACAACGCAGCAGGACGGACATTACTCAACCAAGCATCCTTTACAGCGAGAAATTCGTCCTACAAAAAGAAAGACTCAATGAGAACAATGAAAGTACAAAAAAATCACAAACGTTTTGCTCGTGCATAAATTTTTCTCTACCTTTGTATAGCTTAATGATTTTCCACGTGGGGCCACGATATTCACACTTTTTGCCCCATTTTCTAGTTCGTTTACCTCGTCTTCAGTCTGTTCTGAATCTATAAAATAACACGCAAATATCAGAGTAGATCTTCTTTCAACTATATACAAACACAATTACACAATGAAACAGTTAATGAATTGATGAAACTGCCATTCAGATATACTAAATTAGTTTGAAACCGTTAAAAAACTAGCTGCAAATATTTACGAACTATAAAAAAATGGAACAAAACGAGATTAAAAACAAAATCCCAACCTGTTGTTGTTGGCAAATTTCGAATTTCTTCTGTAGGAGTGGAAACGGCCTCTACCGAAACGCTCATAATTCAAGTTTTCTGCCACGAAATATCGAAATTTTTTCATAAATAGAAAGCTGAGTAGTGTATGTGCAAACTGTTAGTAGTTGTAGTCGATTGTTTTGCAGAGATGCGTTGAATATTTTCAGTTAAAGTTGGTCTTTGTCGTGTCAAATCTACTCAGCAGCCATTTTGTTGCGAGCAAGCTCTTTAATTTTTGAAAGATTAAAACGCATGCGCAGTCTACTACTGTCCAGACTCTTTCCATTGTCTTTCCATTTGCGCCCATATCCAGCCTCTGGTTCCTGACGCGCGAATTCTTTAATTACTACCTTTCCGCTAACATTTCAATTGTTATGGTGTCAAAAGCGTGTTTGACCTGTGCCAAGCACAGAGGATTTTTTTCAGGTGCTGTGGTTCCCTCCTGCACGGTTGTTCCTTCCTACCTTGAGCATCACGGGGTCAAATTGCAAGGGCAAACCACACGTCCGCGCGTGGAGAAGATCGGAAGCGCATGAACTGCGCGCCGTCATTTACTGAGGAACGCGAAATGAAGTCCCACCTTCCCCAAATCAAGTGTTGGCCCTTGACCAAAAGCCTGCCAGCTGTAATCATTCGCCTCATTAGAAAAACACGCACAAAACAATCAATCTGACTCTGCTGTTATTGCACTATTGGACTGACTACGTTCAACAGTAACTTTTGATCGTTACATTGCTATCACATGTCACACACCAACTCTTGGGCAACAATCAAAACAAACTCTACATGATTTCACTATGACAAAGTAAGTGCCGCGGATAATCACATGCACATCATAAAATGGTCGTGTAATCAATATAATCGATTACTCGCACGGCTTTTGAAAACACTACAGGTGTTGGTATAATTGCTCAAATCAGATGGCTAGCGCTCGTAACACTTTCGAATAGTATAGGCACAGAACGCGGTCGCTTTCAAAAACGTGTGAATCATGATGAAAACGATCTTTAGCCTGATCAATCAAGCGCACCGGTAACCCATGACAACGATAGCGTGTACACGCAAGCCGCACCGGCAAGCGCTCCCCATCAGAGCGATGGAACATTGCCAAAGTTTTGAAGCGAACTTTTCATTTGTCACCGCGAACAGCTGTTGGCTATTACAAGCCCAGTATTATTATGTCTTGGCGTTTTGGCAAAAGCAAAGAAAATTATGCACGTTTTAGCTTGTTTTTAGGGCTTTATCCTCACGGAAATCTTGCGAATTTCCCATTTTCTTATATCACTTTCTGAGTCAGGCGTTTTGCGTGTTCCTTTCGACAGCGGCACGCAATTTCACGCAAATCTTTCGTTTCCTCACGCAAGTCTCGTGTTCGTGTCTTTCTGTTTACGCCACGGAACTCACACACTTATGAGTTTTCACGCGAACATGCTATGTTTTTTTCGTACTTTGACGCAAAATTTTCAGCTAGCAGTTGAAAGTTGGATTTCATTTTCAAAATTGAATCAATATATTTAATCACTCGCATGATGATAATCTGTGAATATTCTAATAACTCTGCATCTAAGACTTCAGATACATTTTCAAAGCTATAGATAGCGTTTTCCAAATTGCATTGTTAACTTTCGTCATATGTCGTTAGTTGAAAAGAAAAAAATTGGCCTAAAAAGGGAAAATGAAACTATGGAAAAAATTTAAAAAATTCGATTCGGCATTTGCAACACTTCGTGGTGGTGTGGACCAATCGCGTGGCTGGGAATGAGCTCCCAGAATGCAACGGGTTAGCGTTCTTCATCATGTGGCAAAAAGTTCCAAAGGTTGGACAGTTCCAACTACCACTCTCTTTGCGCGAAGGTGAAGGAGGACTCGTAGCAACTCGCGTGGCGATTTTACTAGCTTTAGGCAATACGATGTTGGCCTGGAGTTAAGTAGAGACACAAAACAACATGTTTGCGATGGTAACATCTTCAAAGCGAGCTTAAAATCGCGATGGCATTGTGTAATAGTCGTGCATACTATACCGGCGCAAACGTGGCTAGTACTACCGGGCATATGTTTGCCGGCTACAAGAATCATCAAGCTCGCCAACCAGCCGAAGAAACATCCCCTGATAGACCTATAGGCCATGGAGCTTTTGGAGTTGTCTGGTAAGTTTTACGATTTAATTCCCTTACAAAATTTATATGCATAAAAAAAATTTAGCGTTTTTGAAATGTTGTTATTCTCATAGGTCTGTCACGGACCCACGTACCGGCAAGCGAGTTGCTCTAAAAAAAATGCCGAATATTTTCAATAATATTACCTCAGCAAAGAGAGCATATCGAGAACTAAAGATGCTCTGCTCATTTTCACATGATAATGTGAGTTTTGCGCGATGTTGTTATGAAAATATTGGAGGGCGTTACGCTAGCAATTTGCATGCAACAAGTGGCAACATCTGTGTATTATGTTTTTAGGTTTTATCAATTCTAGATATTGTTCATCCTGGACCACTGGAACATTTTCAAGAAATGTATCCTTTCATTTTATATACCAGAGATCATTAAATGTCATGTTATAAACTTCCTTGCAAGAGTTGCTGACCCGAAACTATGAAGTCAAGTTCCCCAGACACTTAGATAGGTAAACTATCAAATTTCGAATGCTTATTCTTCAACAAAACACCCGAGAATTGTCAAAAATATTGCGAGTGCGTAGAATTTGCTGTGGAGAAAGTTGCTAAGACCCTTTGTTTATATCAACATGTCTGGCTCTGAAAGACTTAAAAATAATTGCTGCTAGGAAGCTTTCTGTCTTACAAACCATGTCAGCATGTTCATTTCCATTAAATATTCAAATATCATTCTTCTGTCCTTAAATTGCTTTATTTCTGCGGAAATGTAGGGAGAAAAGATCGCATTCAGAAACAGATTGCACCGCTTCGAGGCTGATTTAATGAGCGTTTTATTATCTGGCAAGAACACTGCACAGACAATTTGCATTCCTGAATGAACGTGGTTTAGCCCTCAGGGAAAGTTGCTTGGCACATTTCCCAAAAAAACTTTAGACAAGCAGTCTCATGTTTTCAAGTAATTTTATCTCAATTTACACGTGCATTCTCGCTTTAAAACTTGCTTAGCGTGCAAATGATACACCAGGACATGTGTTTTCCTGGGCAAATTAAAAGAATGAATGAACTTTTAATAATATTAAGGTTAACTAGAAGGTCAATTCTTTGCGGTTCATACGATGTGTTGCAATATTTTCCCACAACTAATTAACGTAAATGCCATGATTTCGAAATCATAAAGTAATTCGTTAATCACTGAACTTGAATCCCAATCTTGATACGTTTAGTTCATTTTAGCAGCAATGTTTTCTATTATTCCTGCTAATGCCAGATATTTTCCTTGTCATAGAAACAACTATGAATTATTTTAAAGGTCTCAAGGTCATTAACTCACTATTGGTTAGGAGCAGGATTAAAGGTTAACTAATCATCCTGCAATAATTAGATTTGCCTTTGAAAATATTGCCGAGTCTTCCTGTATATTTTACTAGCAAGAAATGATCCTTCCTTCCTTGACTTATTCAAAGATATTTTGTCACGGAACTAATGCAATCAGACCTACATAAAATCATTGCCTCCCCACAACCACTTAGCATGGATCATGTCAAAGTTTTTCTCTATCAAATATTAAGAGGTTAATATTCTAAATATTTGGCATTTTACTAGTTTGATAAGCCCAAGTATCATGTATATAACGCCTGTACTAGCATCAGTTGTTTCAGTATCATTTCATCTATTTAGGCTTAAAATATTTACATTCTTCTGGAATATTACACCGCGATATTAAACCTGGAAATTTATTGGTGAATAGTAACTGTTTATTAAAGGTATGTCCTATGTAAGTTCCTCGATATTTTGAGCATCATTTCTCATGTGCAAATGATTTTAGATATGTGACTTTGGTCTGGCACGACTTGAAGAACCAGATGAAAACATTATGATGACACAAGAGGTATGTGTGCAAGGTTTTGAAATTTTCAGAGAAACAAGTTAACTCAATTTTCATTTCACGCTTTCTAATTGATAATGATTGTCCGGGTAAGACTCGCCATTTGAATGGTGTACTGAATTTTGGTTTTTTCCAACAGGTGGTCACACAGTATTATAGAGCTCCAGAACTTCTCGCTGGAGCCGACCACTATTCTTCTGCAGGTATACATTCAAAATGGTACTATGCATATTCTATGTTTTATACTTCTCTTGTGGACTGCACTTAATTGTCAAAATTGAACCTTAATCACAATGATGTAACTGCAACTATCTTGTCATGTCATGTATTATAAATTTAGCATGAATAGTTTAAAAATATCTATGGCTAAAAATAAAGAGTGTATATAAAGAACTCTTTGACACATATTTTAACCATGACATACTTCCTATAATACCAATAAAGTAGCCATAGTTACTGCAGATGCAATGTTAATGAACTTGTTTTCTGAATGTCAAAGAGAATATTTAAATGATATGGCAACTCTTGAAAATGACCTTGCTATGTACTAAAATGTTTCTAAATTGCCCAAGCTTTCCTGCATATATACGCAACTCTTTTATATTTGACCCCATGTAGGTGTCTTTGTATGGTGGAATTTACTAGAAACATTAATATACATGATCATGTAGGAGTTTAAAACAAAGGCAAATTAAAGCTTTCTTACAATTAGTCTACATAAGTACACGATTCTTTTGTGAGTGTTGGTTGAATACAACAAATCTTAGAAAATTTACAATCTATCAACGATATCTTGTCATGCATCGCTCTGCTGTATAAAATATGTATTATGAAGATAGTTTGAAGTGGTTTTGTGCGTGAGAACACTTCACTAATCTTGAAAGTAAAAAAAAAAATAAGGAAATTGATTTAGTTAGTCTTGCATAACTATTACATTTACATTAAGTTGGTTTGTAATTAGATCACGTCTCAACTCTGAATAAAGCATCTTCAAGAACAGGTTTTTTGCTACCCATTAAGACGTAGGGGGCTTTCTTTGACAAGTACAAGTGTTTGGTCTAATAAAGTATGACGTAGTCCCACTCAACAAGTTTAGCACAAATTTGATTAGACAATTTTTTACTGCCATGGTAAGTGCCTGCATTGTCCTTATAGTACTAAGCTGATTTCTTTTAATTGTAGTTGATATTTGGTCAGTTGGCTGCATCTTTGCCGAGCTAATGAGTCGAAAAATTATCTTTGAATCTGGGAGCCCAGTCCAACAGGTAACAAATTCTATTCAAGTCACCTATATTATATTATTAGTCAATGTAATTTGAATATTTTCTAATTTCAGTTGAATAGAATTGTAGACTTGTTAGGAACACCAAGCCTTCAAGATCTGCATGATGCTAAAGCAAGCAAAGGGGCTATAGCATATCTTTTATCAAAGCAACATAAACATGTAAGAACCTTGTACTGTGATACACATAATATAAGATAAATGCTGGTTTAAAAAGGCTCATTGCCACTCCTCCATTCGAGCAATGGCATGTCATTCATCATTATGCTCTCTTTTTCAGAACAATCTTGCCTCACTCTACAATCTCTCATCTCTGGCCACTCATGAATCTGTCCATTTACTTTGTCGAATGCTTGTTTTCAATCCAGTAAGTATGATGAAATGTAGTCTTGCCATGGAGCTGCCTTTTCTGATATTTCAACAACTTTACTGATTGTAGACCAAAAGAATTAGCTGCAGTGATGCTCTTTCACATCCATATCTTGATGAAGGCAAATTAAGATATCATTCCTGTATGTGTAGTTGCTGTTTCAATTCATCTTCTGGTAGACATTACACTGCCGGTATGTCTTGAAGTTACATTAATTTTACTTGGCCACATAAAATAAGGCACATACATAGGTGATCTTAACTTAATGCTTTGTTGTCTAGAAATGGATCCAAATGCCAGCCAACCCTTTGACGACAGTTATGAGAATGATCTTTATACTGTCTACCACGTACAAGGTTGGTGAATTCATATATTTCATAAATTTATATCTTTTTCTTGGGGTTCAAGGATACCGATGTTTTATTCACAAAAGATTTCGTATTCCAGAAAAACTCCACAAGTTTATCCTAGAGAGTCAGAAGCATGAGCCTCCCCTCTGCATAAACATGGCATCTCCTTCATTCAAGAGCTTCAAAAGGTAGCTGCATTTTCCATGATTTTCTAAAGTCTCCCTATGGTAAGGTACAGTCTTTCATCCTGAATGATTTTCCACAACATCTTTCATCTCTTTCTGCCTAGTTGTTGCCCAAAAGCAATGTCTCCTAACAAAGGCTTCACTCAAAATGTCGAGAACTTATTTATTTTATATTTTAGGTCCACTGTAGCTTCCCAGCCTGAAGTGCCTGATTCTCCGCAGTTCTGGTAGTGCCCTACTTCAGTTGATCCATTCAGCACATTCACATATCCTGTATCTAAAACTAAGGAACTGCACTACTTGCCTGCTCCAGAACAGGGGTCCTTGCTCTCTCAAAACCATCCCTTCCATTGATGCAAGATAAATCCTGGATTATCTCTTATTATTTCAGAGAATTTTAAAGAGTCGAGCACCGGTGTACATAATGTGATTATTAATTTATAATTAGTATTTTTCAAAGAAAATTTATCAAAATATTTGCTAGCTATTCCTGGTCTATTTATTTATTTATTTTTGACTATGGAGTTTTAACAGCCAGGAAATATTCTACATGAAACTTTTGCTTTGAGTTTTAAATAAAGAGAATATTATAAATTATTGAAATCTTGTGTTGACTATTCAGTGACATAGATTGCAGTTTTATAGCCTCCTGCTCAACTAGGAACGCTTTAAACAAACATTGCTCTACCACAGATATAAAAGTTTTATTGCTGCAAGTCAACTAACCATGCAATAAGTGATACTTATAGAAGATCTATCCAAGTATTATGAATCATACATACAGTTTTGAAATTTTCCACACGCACCAACTAATTGTTGGCAGCAAAGTCTTCCCCTTTCTTGATATTTTTCAACAGTTCTGGCATCAACTGTATGAAAAAATAC
>JAODVQ020139416.1:0-12204 GCA_025400075.2 Phenganax stokvisi
AAATTGTCCCACCTCGGCTAGCCGGGGCAACTCGGTCCATGTAATCGGCCCCTAAGTTTTGCTTCTCAACAGTTACGTATTAATTTCGTTGTTAGTTCTCAAAACAGATCAATATTTTCAGGAAATTGCTCGTGGAAAGACGACATCTGGTGAAGACATAATCACACTGGATATTCATTTAATAGATCATTTACAAAACGTCTTGAAACTACCGCCGACAGAAGACTTTTTCAAATACAAGTATACGTCAGATAGTCTCGGCTGTTACAGTAAGTAATGCATAATTACATCCATATTATTACTTGGCTTGTCATGCTATGGCTCTCACTCCCGAGAGACTTACAAAACATTCATCTACCCAAGTGCTTTCTGCAACAACGTTATGCGTTTCATTACTGCATAACGCCCGTTTCAAAAGTCGCACTACTGCCTATGCGACGTTTCTTAGTTGTCTTCATCATTGGGAGAGAATTACAACACATTTCTTTTCGAAGGGAGATCTTGCAACGACGTGGCGTTACTTTACAAGATATGTTTTTCTTTCTTCTAGAGTTTCAGTCTTGCAACGGTGAAGTAAAAGCTCTACTACTCAACAAGAAATTCGTTAATGAAGTGCCGAGTGGTGCTAAATGCGGCGTAGTTTTGGACAAGACCTGTTTTTATGCCGAATCGGGTGGACAGATTTATGACCAAGGATACATGGTGAAAATCGATAATGAGGTAATGAAATTGAATCTCGACAGAGGTTTTCATCTTCATGAAATATTTAATATTTCCAATATGTCAGAAGGTTAATGCAATCCTTTATGGCTCTTTTTACGTCCTTGCTACGTCCTTATTTATTGTGTTTCCATTTGTAAAAATGTTTTGTTTTCGTTTTAGGAAGTTGAATTTGCCGTCATGGATACACAAGTGCATGGGGGTTTTATACTTCATGTAGGTGCACTTGAAGGCGTACTCAAAGTCGGTGATACGGTGAAATGCTTTATTGATGAGGTAAGGTTATATCGTCTATCAAGTATCACTGATGTATTTGTTTAAGAAACATGAATTTTGCGAACATTTAGGAACGCAGACGAACCTGTATGAATAACCACACAGCAACGCATGTTCTCAACTTCGCTCTCAGAAAAGTCCTTGGTGAAGCTGACCAGCGGGGTTCTTTGGTAGCTCCTGATAGATTACGTTTTGATTTCACTGCAAAGGTAAATTTGCGCCACGCGCGCCTTGACACGCGTGGTTGCCACGCGCAACCTTCACGCGCGAAATCCATACATTGCGTTTCCCAATCTTGTCTTTTCCAGGGTGCCATGAACTCGAAACAAGTCAAGGAATGCGAGGAAATATGTAAGGATACTGTGGATAAGAAACTGCCAGTGTTTGCGTCAGAGTCGAGTTTAGCTACAGCAAAAGATATCCAGGGATTAAGAGCAATTTTTGATGAGGTAGGTGGATGTTAGCAGACTGGTTGCACCAGAACCCGAACTGCAAGGAAGACTACCAAACAACAAAAGTGAATAATAGCATTCTTTGTCATTGTTTTTGAGCACAGGTGTACCCAGATCCTGTCCGAGTTCTCAGCATTGGAGCACCGCTGAACGAGTTAGTGGGTGACCCTCAAGCAGGCTACAAATATTCCGTGGAGTTCTGCGGCGGGACTCATCTTCAGAACACGAGTCACATGAAGGCGTTCTCGCTTATCTCTGAAGAAGCAATCTCTAAAGGAATTCGAAGGATTGTTGCAATTACCGGACTTGATGCAGAACGAGTGAGTAACCTGTTTTAGAAACTATAAGTTCCGTCTCAGTCACAACGGAGGCGAAATACCGGTCTCTTTTAATCCAGTTTCCTAGTGTATTGCCACTGGAGCAACAGGAGATGGCTCTCAGTGGATCTCTAGGGAAAACAGTTTAACTGTGTTTATTTTCCAGGCAATAACTCGCGCTGGAATTCTTAATCAACATGTAGAAGATCTCAAGAAGAAAATTTCTGAGAAATTCAACTCGAAAACTTTGAACCCGAAGGAAGCAATTCGAGAAATCACTGCGTTAAGCGATGTTAGTATTGGATTTTATGCTTTAAAAACTCCTGTTATGAATGGCGGCTATAAGCAATTCTTAGCTGACAAATATCGTGTTTTCCAGGAAATTTCGTCCGCAATTATTCCTTATTGTGATAAAGATCACATGAGAAATAAATTGAAAGACGTTAAGAAAATTGTTGACGATGCAGATCGCTCGAGGAAAGCAGCTATGACTGAGGCTGTAAGTAGAGCACTAAGAACTAATTTATAACTGCGTCTTTTACAAGATCCGTTAAAATCCTTTCTCTTACATGCAAATTCTTGTGTTTCTGTAGGCACTTGAGAAAACTAAAAGTCTTATTGAGAACAAGAACGAGAACATTATTATTGAAACACTGGATGCTGCTTCAAATGCGAAGGTTAGCGATCGTGGTTTTCTTTAAATTCTATTCTTGATGCATGTTTTTCGTAGATTTTGTTCACATGAATGTTCCTGTTATTTTTTCTACAGATTTTAGACAGTTGTCTTCAACATATCAAGAAACTTTCCGCTCAAACAGCGGCTATGTTTTTCAGCGTTGATAAAGAACAGAAAAAGATCATTTGTATGTGCCAAGTTCCCAAGGTTTGTCTTGAAAAGTTTAGTCGATGATTTTGTGTGGCATTCTATATACAAATGATCCAAGAAAGACGCAAGGCTGTTTTTCACTTCATACGTCGAGGCCATTTTCCATTGCGGTAATTTCAGCCGCAGGAGTGGAACTAACGCTTTCAAAGTGGCGTTTTTTCTAAGTGATTACTTTTTGCTTTTGTGACGCTCATGAAACCACGACATACACAAAGTTTCGCTAAGGTTCTGTAGAAGTGGAAAACAGGCGAAAAAGTGCAGCGTTTTAAGTAGCACTACACGAACTAAACGCATGTTATTTTCAGGAATTGATTGGTCAAGGTTTAAAAGCGAATGAGTGGGTAGGATCTGTGTCGTCATTGCTTGGTGGTAAAGGAGGCGGAAAAGAGATGTCGGCCCAGGCCTCTGGACCACATTATGAGAATTTACATAAAGCACTTGAGCTTGCAAGAGATTTTGCCAAAATGAGAGTAAGCCAGTAAGGAGCTCTCACAATCTTCAAACTGCAATAAATTTTTTAAGACATAATCTTAACGCACGTAATGGTTGACAAAAATGATAAATTGTTGTAAACCTTAAGTTATAAATGCACAGTAAAAGCCACTGAAAAATGTGCACCTCAAAGGAATTGTATTCACTGATTGCTTTAGATCAGCTTAGTGTTCTTAATATCATTTTGCTTTGGAAACAAAATGATAGGCAACGAAGAGGAAAATTGCGCAAGTTTTTGTTTTATTGCGCAATCGTATTTTCATTTCCCGCCAGATTTTACTTTCCTGCGATGTGATTGGCTCCTAGCTGGATCTGGTGGTTTCGGTTTTCCATTAATTTTCTGTTGTTATTTCCAAACAAAGATGGCGGGAGCAAGCAACGCGAATACAGAATCTGGATTAGAAGACATAAAACAACGATTTGATGATGTTTGTTCGGAACTCAACATGGACGAAGAAACTGCTGTTGCAGCCTGGGAGATATATGAAAAAATCGAGCGAAATTACACGTTAGAAGTACGTTATGTCATGTTCATAAAGTTTCGCGGTTTAAAGTCATTCGAAATTCCTATGTTATTTGAAGTACATTGATCAATTCTGTTTGGAATTTACTAAAAATCCCTAGGGAAAAACAATGGAAGTAAATTGAATATTTCTAAAAATTCTATGCAATTTTATTTCATATTTCCAGGGAGATGGTTTGCACTGGCTTGCTTGTGGATTGTATTTGTCTGGAAGGAAAAGTCTACTGCCAACTGCTGACAATTCAGCCACCGTACGAGGCAATTGTGTCTCGCTTACGAGGCTGTTAAGAGCTTGTAAATTGAGGTAAAATATTTTGCAGTGATACCTTGATTTTTCATGTTATACTTTGTTGTTAAAACTGCCCCTGTTTCTTTCAATTTCCTACAAATATTGAAAACATTGTCCGTGCTTCGCCCTCAATATCTATGATTTATTCATACACTGCCTTCCTTTTTCTGTAGTTTAATCCAGTTCTTTCAGAAGATGAAAAAATGGTTGGATATGACAAATTCTGAAGATGATTTTCGTAAAAAGATCGAGAGATTGAATCGAAATTTTGCTGTAGTTTCGGTGATTTTCAAGAAATATGACAACATTTTTTTCAAGATATTCAAGTCCCCCGTAGCATTGGACTCGGCCGGCAAGACACACAGATCTCGTAAACCAAGGCAAGTGAAACAAATTTATTTAAAGAGTATATGAAAATACATGTGCACAGTGGTAGGTCTAGTAACATTCATACTTTTACAGAAAAATTTATATAAATGTTTTGTGTAAATTTTTCTGCCATACTACTCATGTGCATTATCCCGTGTTTTTGTTCAAAAAAAATTTATTATATCCGCAGGAAAGTTCCCTGTAGTGTAACAGAGATATACAAGTTCTGTTGGACACTTTATGTGCTGGCAAAAGGTGAGGGTAAATTTAAATTTTGAAACGATGTATTGTTACAATTTAAAGAGTCAACGCACGTGCTTCGATACTGGTCGAGTTATTTCGCATGCAAGCTTTGTAAGAGCTCTAAATGTTTATGGTAAGCAATGCTAGTTTTCTACGGTAGATTACAATGAGTTTTTTTGGTATAAATCTGAGGTTTTCTGGTTCTATCAAAGGGTGATTCCCTGAATGCGATGGGCCCTTCTATAGTGCCAAGAATGTCTGGAATTATGACACTTGCTAATTTTTAGTATTAGTTTGCTACAACTTTTGCCATTTTTGTATGGATTTAGTCATTTCTCATTAGCACTTGGTAGTTTTAGATAAATATCTGTTCCTTAGCGTTAGTGTGGTGTTTTTGTGGTATTTTTGTGTTATATGAACCAATATACCATACAACGCCTTCTGAAATCCAATATGCATATTTAAAAAGATAATCTCCATGGTTTATTGGTTTAAGATAACCTTTGCTAGCAGATATGAATGGGAAAAACCAGCCTTATTGACTACAAAATGTAGAAATATTTTATCGTTAGCTCCATTGTTACTCCCCTGTATTCGTGCGTGATCATGCCTAAGTATTGGTCAATATGATTGGTCAGTTCCTATATATAGTCTTATGGCACACTTAAGTTATTGACAGATTTGAATTCATTATTGTTTGTCTTAGGAAATACTCATGATTGGTCATAACCAATATGAGTTGTTTACTTAAGTTGGGCTGAAAATTCATATAGAAGTAGATAATACAGATTTCCAACATGCCATGAGCACAGGGCCCCATTTTGGCAGAATTGCTATGTTCTATACCTTTTTTGAAAGTTTTTCAAAGGTGTCCATTGTATTTCAAACCTTCTTGACTTTGGTCCATGTATTTGTAAACAATTTGTAAACAATACATTTGCCCGAAAAAGTCATTTCATTTTCCATGTCATAAAAATAAGTTTTAAAATATTTGAAAACTTTGGGTAAAGGTCTTTTTAACATTATTTTTAAAAATTGTAAATTGTCCTATAATACTTGGGGATATTAGCAATGGATGCATTGCTCTGCAAATGTGGATCTTAAATCTGAAATAAGATCAAAAGAGTGTCTCAATCAGTGAGCAATCTGTCTCACATGAAACTTCCTGTTGCGAGAAATTGTTTCAGGATAATTGTCAAATTGTTCAGGTAATTTTCCGGCTGTCAGCGATGACTTGGTGAACTCTTATCATCTGTTGCTTTCTTGTTTGGACCTATTTTACTCCAATGCCATGGCAACACGTCACACGAAAGAGATGATTAATCCTGAATTTATCGAAGGTAGAGAACTATGCTTCAGTAGTTTTAATAAAGACAAATGCTAGACCATATTACACCCTCTAACACCAATGTGGCTGAGACACTTGCCACTTCATTTGAATTCATTTTTATAGCTGTGAACAAGCATTCTGGATTAAAAGATTCTAAAGCTGGAACATTCGCTCCATGTATTGTGGGCTACTTGTGTGACAATTTTGATGGTAAGTGAGAAATATTTAACTTGTGAAAATAGAAAATTATAGATTGAATATGTTGCATGAAATCTTTTATTTGTTTTCAAGGTTTGCCTATTGAAGCAAAACAGATCAGAGAGCATCATTGGAAACCTTATGTTGAGAAGCTTTTTAAACAAAAGGTACATTTAATTACCTGATAAGTAGACGGAGTTTTATTTTAATGGAGAACTAAAGTTGTCTAGCATTAGATTGCAATAAGTTGTAATGAGGAACACTGCAAATTAATAAGTTTATATTTGTGATTTTTGTTTTGAAAATAGATTTTGAAAGGAGTAGAAAAGTCTTTTAATGGCTTGTTGGATGTGAGCAATTTTGAGCCAAATGGGTGAGTAGAAAATGAATGTAATTTGTAACAGAAAGCATTTTTCATTTGGTAATTCTTGTCGCTTTAGGAAAAGTGTTTCTTACGAGTATGAAAAGTTTGTCTTATCGTCTGGAGATTTTGATGAACGAGTCTTCTTCTACGAAAATGCGGATGCAGAGATAGGAACTCCGCACAAAACATTCATCCAGTTGGAAGAGAGAGAAACACTTTCAAAACGACATATAGAGGAATACTTTTCAAAGGTATCATGTTTTTATAACATGCTCAGCAAATCCGAATCTTACCTTAACTCGGCGTGGCTGTATCATGTTTTAATAACATGAAGTTTCAATGTTTTTCAGAACAGAAGTTTGGCTCCACAAACACCACTAACTGGACGACGATATCTTAAAGACAAAGATCTAAAGTAAGCCTTATTGATTAGTGACGCACCGTCAACGTCATCAATGACATCGTCGTTACTATGTGACGTCATAATTGCTAATCAATGACGTTATCATAAATGAATGCATTTTCTAGTGTCACTCCAGTGTCTACAGCAACGCAATCAGTTGGTCGTCTTCAATCTTTGCTTGCAAGAGACAAACCATCGCCAAGTGAAGGACTTCAAACGCTTTTCAAGTAGAACTGATTTTTCACCTCTCGAAATTCCTCCACTCGCTTTGTTTCCCAAGTATTTTTGTTACATTTTCAGAGAGTGCAAGAAGAATCCGCAAGATGAGATTGTGCAACGTGTGAATGAACTGGGAGAGCAGTTTAGTCAGAAATACACTCAGGTTTGTATGAAGATTGTCTTTCCTGTCTTTTTATGTTGTTTTTAATGATATGTTCCTCATTCTAGCCATCACTAGCTCGCCCCGACTCGCCGGGGTCAACGAAAGAATTTGCTGATAACCGTTGGAAACTGGCTGCCACTTTATATTACAAAGTAGGTTTGTGTTTATAGAAACGAATAAATGCAGTTTGTTATACGCAGAAAAAAATTTTGTTTGTTACGTTAACACCACTTCTGATTTTCACGTATATGCACTGACTATATGTGTCTTGATAAGGCATTGGAATCCATCGCTCGTTCGGAAATGAAGCGACTTCAAACACAACTTGATTTGACGGTGAGAAATACTGCTTTCTACTAATGAAATAATGAAACAGGAAAAGGTATAAGACGGTTTTAAAATATCCTTATCTGTAACTGTGGCATATTACTGTGAAAACCATGTTAAATATACTGTAGTTTAGTTGCCTTGTTCTATCATTAAAGTTTGATTGAAATTTTCAGACCTTACTAGAACAAGATTTGTTTCATCGATCGTTGGTTGCTTGTTGTTTGGAAATTGTCATATTTTCGTACAACTCACAAAGGTGGATGTTGAGAAGTTGTTTTCGTTTCATTCAGCATCGTTATTCAAAGAAATTTCCTCTATTTTTCTTGTTTAGAACATTTCCTTGGATCCTAGAAGCTTACGAGTTGAGCCCGTATTTCTTTTACAAAGTAAGAAGTTTCCTTTCTCAAAATTAAAAGTTTGTGGAAGACAATCATAGGATATTTCGTTTGTTTAGGTGATCGAAGTTTTAATCAGAGCCGAAGATGGATTATCCAGAGACGTAGTGAAGCATTTGAATTATGTAAGAATCGGTTTTGTTTCTTTATTGCAGATAACTGAATGAAATGTACTCTGCAAAGTTCAATGATTGTATTGTTTGCAGATCGAGGAACAAATCTTGGAGCAAATGGCTTGGCAAAGTGACTCGCCATTATGGGCCGCTATAAGCACATTAGACCAAGTACCCTCATGTGAAGAAGTCACAGTACCGCAAAACATTGAGCCTGCAATCTCCTCGGCCCAGGGAGCCTTAAGATCTCCGATTGTCCATCCAAGAGTCGAGAGAATATCTGGAGAAGAGGCACTTAAAAGAGGTCTGGGTTTCAGAGCTGTTTGTACCAGATGCTTTCACTTGTTAATAGGAAAACTTTGCATATTGATGTACTGAAAAACATTAATTAAGATGCGAGATTTAAAACAGCTTCGCTTCTTTTCAGGTATTCCCAATTCTCCTGCAGTTTCTGCGCGGGATCGTTTTTCGTCTCCTCCACGCCCAAGCGAAGTACGCCGTAGTCTCTTCTCAGAAGGTTCCGGTGAATCCAACATGGGTTCTGAACGCAAGACTTCACTGCTCAACTCCCCAACAAAAACGACTAATAGTCAAGGTGATGTGCAGTTTATTTTATTAAAACCAACGTAGAAGACCGTTTCCTGGATATCTTTTTATTTTCTGGTAGTATTATGCCATAGTTAAGAACAATGGTTTTTGCTGGATAATTTTGAACGAGATTTATGTTTCCAGAAAGTTCTCCCCTCCCTGCCAGTATTCCTTTGAACGCAGCAAGCTTCACCAACGGCAGTCCAGCGCGCTCGCTACTTCCAAGTCCTGTCAAAATGACGTCAGCACCAGCCACTCCAGATAAGGACGCGAAGCCGAAAAAGACTGGATCCATAGCACTCTTCTTTAGAAAGGTTTCTTTTCATTTCTAACTATTGACAAGAGTTTTCCTATCTTCTATCCACATATTACAATATATATAGCCGTTTATCCATTTGTATATCTTTTAGGTGTATCATTTAGCAAGTGTACGTCTCCGTGATCTTTGTTTTAAGTTAAACATCAACGATGAGCTGCGTGGAAAGTAAGTAACACAATCTGTGGTTTTCAGTAAATTCTGTCACTGTCGACTCGTTGCGCCAAACATCAGATGATTTTTATGAAAATGAAGTGAGCCATACATCTTAATAGATTATCAAATTATCTAGAGATTAATGTTCTCTATATTTTTCTAGGGTGTGGACTTGTTTTGAACATTCGTTAATGAACTTCACTGACTTGATGAAAGACCGCCATATTGATCAGATTCTCATGTGTTCTATGTATGTTATGGGCAAGGTCTGTACTTTTACGCACTCTTCTTTAATTTTTCTGTAAACAACTTGCAATTCATTCAAAATCCTTTTTCAAAACTTATTCTGTGTTTAGGTGACAAATAGTGAAATTAAATTTCAAGACATTATGCGACATTATCGCACGCAGCCCCAGGCAGCAAGTCATGTAAGTGAAGTTTGTGAACCGCAAGCTCGGGAAGTCGATATTTCTGCGTTTTTGTCAAATAAATGGTGCATTTTCAGGTGTATCGAAATGTTCTTTTGAGAGCGAAGAAAACGAAATCTGGAAGCACGAGTAGTAATGAGGGCAGCAAAGGTTTGTTTATGGTTTTAATTCTATCATAAATTTGGCACATCAAGGAAAACCTATACCCAGTATATGGTGTGTATGTTCTAAGACCACAAAATCTTGCGTTGTTTTAACAATGTCTTTCTTTCGTGAAGTTAAAAGTGAGCCGAACAGCGCTCGTGCCAGTCCGATTTCAGGCATTACATCGAGTGCGCCCTCAAGTCGTAGCACCAGTCCCCAGATGCGCAGTACTAGTGCTACGCCATCAACACCTCCACCAGCTGCTGTGACGTCGCAGCGCGGTCCCAGTCCTAATGAAAATGACCGCGGAGATTTGATCGAATTCTATAACAAAGTAAGAATCTTGAAATGAGTGAAATCTTACTTGGATTAATGCAATAACTTTGAGGAGAATCCGAAGATGGTAGTTTTCTCTTCTAGGTTTATATAAAACAGATTCAGAAATTCGCCCGCAAGTTTTCGTCCAATGAGAATACAGTGAGTACTTCATGTTGGTATCGTGCAATGAGCCATGTCAGTGAATGAACTTTTATTTGTTATTTTTGTTTTCGTTTAGCTTGATGCTCCGCCTTTGTCGCCATTGCCAGTGGCAAGACATCAACCTCATTCTCCTCGCAGGGTAGGTGTGCCAAAACTTTCTACTTCTTTTCTCAGTCTTGATATAGCCAAACAATGTTTATTCTTAGCGAGTGACGTCAGGACAGCCAGTGTACATCTCTCCTCGTAAAAATGGTATTCCGCTGACCTGTAATTCTCCTCGACTGTCGTACAGCTTCAAGGAAAGCTCGTCAGAGGTTTGTCCTCGTAAAGATTAAGTTTTAGTGTTGTTGAGCATTTCTTGACGATATTTCGTTTGTAGAACTTACAAAACATCAACAGTGCAATACTGGAAAGCTGTAATGCTCACTCTCGTAAGCGGTTGCTATGTGACGATGACGAATACGAGAAGTCAGCGAAACAAAGTGCGAGCAATGGATTAGTGGCAAGGAAACTGCAAAATATTACTGCTGAGAGAGAAGCTTCCGCTAAAAGATAATGGACAGTTTTTTAATGAACGTAAGGTCCTTTCAACTTTTATATTTTTAAAGTTAAAGTCGGCGAGTTTGCTTTAGCTAACCTGCATGGTTTGCTAGAACAAAATTTTGTCAGAAATTGCACGCGAGAGTATGCTCAAGTCTCGTGAACCAACAAACTCGGTGAAAAGTCAGAGTTTACAATCTAGATTATGTGGATTTTAAACGGCAAAAAAGTAGGCTGACGATGAATTTCTTTTGCAAAAGTGTGATTTCTGAAATCATTTCAATTTTCGTTTTAGTTTAACGTTTTAGTTAAACATTAAAAATTCTAGCTTGTTTTACACATTGAATTTTAACCCTCTAATGATGAATGAATAAAAATGTCAATCAAAATTTTCTGATCCATACTTCAAGTAAAACGACTACACCACCAAATATGTGTTTGACACGTGATCTCTGTATTTCTGATAAATGTCCTTCACAACTAAAAGCGTGTTTCCACTTGGATGCTCAGGATATTTCATTTGACTAGAATCCCAATTAGTTTCAATTTTCAGTATTTCCTCATCATACCAAGTTTGGTTGAACGGTGTTCCTCCAGTCAATGAATCAATTATACCAACTACAAATACTTGCCAGCGATGTTTATAGAAGTCTTCTAGCAATCCGGACCACATTTTATTCGCGTAGTCCTCGACGTTCTCGCGAGGGCCCCACGAAGTGATCTGATTCCGCGCGTTGAACTCGAGAGTGTTTTCTCCGGTCGGCGTTTGTGCAAGTCTTTTAGCAGAATTAAGCCATCGGCCGAGTAGGAAATACTTGTTGGTTTTGAGGACTAGGTCCATGTCGTGTATGAGGTTTAGCAATTTGTCTGCAGCTCGTTTGACGGCTGGCAAGTTTTTATCTCGATAAGATTGAATAAGGTTTTTATAATACGAAATTGAAATAACTTGTAGAGCCTGTCGAGTGATATCTACCAAATCATATCTAAAATATTCAATGAAAGACTGAGCTGCAAAACGGAGGCCTTTAAAACACGTAAAAGAGTAAAGGTTAGGAATTGAAGAGCTATTACCTGAAAGTTAAGGAGTTGGTCATCTGGAATGGGGCGATTGCTGCCTTAAACATCCAGTCCCAGGCCTCCAGGAGATGTTCAGAGTCATACCAGATGTCGGGTGTAAGATGAAATGCGGGTTTCATCACAGGCACAGCCCTGCAGTGTCGGCCAGCGCCTTCTGTATCACTGTACACAGTAATACGCAATGCCTGCAAAGACAATCAATGTCAGCAGTTGACACCTCAAAATGAACAAGCATATCAAAGTTATTGATTGTGACTTGTTTATGTGTTTTTCAAGAAAAGTACGAACAATTTTTAAGGTCGTTTTTTTCGTGAGCACTGCAAGTTTAATTCGCCTCCTTAACGAAACCTACCTCCCAAGCAGTATAAATATCGTCAATATCTGCTGCGTATC
>JAODVQ020139524.1:0-15587 GCA_025400075.2 Phenganax stokvisi
AAGTCCCTAAGAGAGCTGATTTTCAATAGTTGAAAGAATGCGATTTTGACCAAGCCTTTTCATCGCGCTCGTATTTGCTCATTTTTGCTCCTATGTTATGAAGAACATGTCATTCAACAGCTAAAAGCCTGATCTGTTTAAATAATAAAAAATTACACTTGTTTACCAAGTGTATTTTGCACAATAGCATGCCAAAGTTGGATTATGTTATTTTTTAGACACCTTGTACAATACACTGCATCAGCTTTCAAACACCACTTCGGATTTAAAGGGGCACTCCATGCAAAAGCAATTGCTCTCATATGAAAGCTCTTCATGAGTCCATCTTGAACAGTCATTCATTAGCCTCAACTCTTTTTTGTTAGTGAAATATTGAACTTTGTATTACTGATTTTAGCAGCCACTTTGGTCGCCATGATTGTCGAAAAAGATTGTCGAAAAACAAAACAGTTTGACGAAAAACAAAGCGAAAAACAACAATTTAGAGCATGGAGATGTCATTGAGAGAAAGAAAGTGGAATGTTATTCATGTTACAATACTGTACCATAAATCAAAGTATATACATTCTCCAGGAACGCCTGATTGCGTGGTTCCAGAATGCACTAAAATTCATGGAAAATTATGGGATTCATCTGGGAACAAGATTCCTCTGGGAAATCAATAGCACCAAGCGAAATGGCGAGAATTTGCCCAGTGAATTCTTGCAAACATCGACAACACGTTTGCCTTGCTGTGCAGACTTCATGCTTGTTTGCTTTGCGTAAAAGCTATACTAAGGCAACAAATGTACACTTCAGTTCCAAATGGACTTTGCCAAATCGATTTTTTGTTGAGGTATGCCTATATTGCTGGATTAACTAGCCGAACAAGAGCACAAAGCCAAACAAGTGCATCAAAGATGCAGGTAGTTTCTACAAATAATTTCAGACTATCAACTAGTATTGTCCGCACTATTTCAAGAAGTAGCATTTGCACATCCATTTTAAACACATCATTATTCAGTTTAATACAAAAGCAATGTTTCATGCTGCCTTGAAAATAGATTTTAAAGAAATAGTATCAAAATAAAGCCTTATTTACATCATTGCCTACTGTAATGACGCCCAGAAAAGCCAGTGTTTCAAATTTGCTATTCAAAATTAATCGCACACCAAATAAATTCACTGATGTTCCACATCAATGACTGCTATTTTATCAGATGGGCCCGGCATGACAACAGACGGCAAGAATGCGTAAATCACAGCGGCACTCCAGTATATCTTGGAATGTGTTTCATGCTGGGTAAACACCATTCAAATGAATATTAATTTAAAGATACACCATGTATATTGTTGCAAAGCTTTCGGTCCGTTAAACCGGACCTTATATGGGTCCAGCTTCATATAAATCACTAGGATTTTAAAAGAAGTTCGAATAAAAGTTTGCCATTCAAGTAACAACAAATTGTTATGCTCCTTTTCCACTCACAAGGGTAGTGTAGAAGAATTTCCGAAACCTGGTGTGTATTGTAATCTATGCGAATGTTGTTTGGTTTACATTGCAGAGACCAATAGAAATCTCTCAACATGTCTTAAAGAACATAAGACGAATTGCGAGAAAGCTAAAGTCAATAAGTCCACCCTAGCTCAACACGCATGGACTTATGCTCATCACGTAAAATGGAATGAAGCAACCATTTTAGTGAATGTCAAATATAAATTTTCTTGTAAAATGAGAGAGTATATTGAAATATTCAAACATAAAACTATAGATCAAGAGGGAAAGCCACTAAATAGTATGGGGTGTGCTCTCTTCAATGTTCCTTAGTTACATCCTTGTTTCACACACACACTTTAATTAAAACAATTAAACAGCGCGAGCAAACAAATTTGTCCAGTTGCACTGATGAAGGTCCACGAAAACAGACTGAAACCTTTGTAAAAATAAATATATGTGGTGCATCCTCAAATTAATATTCATTTGTTGTTTTCGTCATGCAAAACTACAAGAATCTTAAATACTTTTCAGAAGTAAGACTTTTTAAAAGTATACAAACATTCTTCCAAGTGTTTAATTTGGATAGTAGCAAGAACAGGTTCTTTTCATGCTGTTTTATGAAAACATAGACAGCCTTAAACAATATGGCACCTTGAATAGTTTTCTTCATTGGCGTTAATCTTGATTTCAGGCCGTTCAAACGATATGAAACATTCATCTAACCATTAAAAATTTCTAGAACTTCATTAGAACCTTGTAAAACAATTCAAAGACCGAGTCAATATTCCAAAATCCGCTAATATTTCGTAGTGCTCAAAAATTTTGCAAAATCGCCAGGCCCCCTGGTCAAAAAACATGGCGATGGCAAGATGGCGTAAATTTCACTAAAACAAAGTGGCATATATCGCAAACGAAAAAGAACTGAGGCAAATGAATGACTATTCCGAGATTCACTCACAAACGACTTTCAGATAAACAAAAAACTTGTTTTTGGCGTGGAGTGCCCCTTTAAGGTGTTTTGAATGCTTTCGTCAACAAAGTGATCCGTAACAAATGTTCTCTACAAAAGAATGATACCCTCGCATTTCATGGGTTTTCTCTGCAGATTTTTTGGAGCCAAACATCTTCTAATTCACTACAAAGCAGTCGATGATTTGATATACCCTTTTCCCTTAGTCTTGCACCATCCATTTGTGCACCCCAGGTACCATGCAATGAGGCATTTTTAAGAATTCATCCCATTTAAGCAGTGTACTTTATTTAAATGTAAACAAAGTACTTAAAATATTTTGTGCGCTGAACCTGCAGCCCTCAAGAAACACTTAAGTGACATCACACATTAATTACCACTGACTTTATGTGCCCACTGACTTAGCAAACATGGCAGCTACATCTTTATAGTTTTGGACATACTGTTCTGGCAATAACTCAAGAATGAAAGTGATTTGAAGTGAATGACTTCGTGACTTTCCTACTTGAAGGAAGTCTTTTTATACATTTAAATGTTGATTGGGGTGACATGTTCCCCTTAATGTTTTTTGACATCTATCAAAAAATCAATTTAAATTCAACATTTTTGATATTGGGATATAACAAAAAGTCGAATTTTGCGATATTGAATCTACAAAAATGTCAATATAGATGTTTCAATGCAAAATCCCAACAACTAGAGAAGCATAGTGAAGCATATCCCTGATAGATTTCTTAAATAGGGTCTTATACCCACAAAAGAATGAAATTCCTACCTCATCAGGCTCCATGGGAATAATTGTACACAATGCAAAGATAAATGGATGTACATATTTCATGTACAAATAGTATGTTGCGACAGCATCTGACACAGAATAGTTAGCCATTTCCTAAATGAGACAACAAAATGAAACAGGAATAACTAGTTACTTTGAAACACTAGGCCAAATTGCACAATTTTTGAAAATAATTGCTAATGTTTGTTTTCCATAGAATGGTCATTTTATTGGTTCTTTATTTCTGGATTGCTAGGGATCTAGTGCTGCAAACCCCCAGATGGGAAGCAGGACTTGTTGCAAATTTAATATCATGCTTGACTGTTATTTCCTTAAAAAAGGATGGCATGTACACAGCATACTACCACATATTTATTGATTATACATATTGGTATTAACTCCTGCTAATGGCAGCAAAATAAAGTAGCCATTTCTCAGAACCAATCTGGTGGTCAGGGTTTGAACTTGGATAACAATAGACAAGACCACAATGTATTGGCAAAAAACATTGAAACACAATACAACATGGTTACAGTTTGAAGCTAAAATCTTCACATGTCACTTTCAAAACCCAACAACTATATTTTTACTGCACTGAAACTTGTGCAGAAAAGAATGAGTTTAAAAAGTTAGTCACAGACTAGATTTTGGAGATCTCAAAGGCCCCTGAAACAAACAGCCAAGCATCACTTATGATATAAGACATGATTTGGGACACCACACGTACCTATGATAAGCAATTAACTCTGAGGCATACCTGAGGTTGTTCACTTGCCATGCGGCACATCTCTTCCGGATCCAATTCAATAGGATTGTACCGTAACTTTGCCTTGAGAAAAAATGTGTTTGTCAAGGTAAAGCAGTTTTTATTTTTAATTGTACCAGGTTCTGCAAAAGAATGTTACCTCTGCTTGACTTACTTTATTTTAGAAACTATAAAAGCTATGTTACTCAAAGAAGTTTCATTGCACAGAATCATGTCCAACTGGAAAATTGATGTATGCTTTGGACAAGATACGGAAAACTCTATAGGCCAACTCCAGCCAATATTAGCTGAGAAAAAGCATGTAAAAGAGGTAGGGTTCTCGGAAGTACAAAATCACTGAAACTGGTATTTTCATTCCATTTTAGTAGTAAATAAAATTGATTTCTCAGGGGCATGGTGTTGTTGCAAATGGAAGTTGGAACATGTTTTCTAATTCTACTGCCCAAGCTTTGAGTTGTTTTATCCACAAAGTGAAGAAGGCATACACAGATAGCACTCACATTTAAATAGATAGACAACAGAGCTAGACAAAAAGCAGGTAGACATTTGTCAAGTAAAGATGGCAGAAACTCTATGCAGTTTAGCAGTAACAAAGGTTTTCTCACTTCCAGCCTTGACAGCTTTTGCAAAGTAAGACTAACGAATTTCTCCAAGCCAAGGAAGCCTCAAGTAAACCATAGATTGTCAAGGTCCAATGAACTTCACGTTTACTTCATTGCACTGGCCAAAAAGCTTGTCAAGTAAGTGCCCAAGGTAACTGTTTAGAAGAATAGATATCAGATCAGCCAAATCTTTGTCAAGAAACTCATCAGAGGAACTCTTTTGAGTATGATCAATACGACACTTCACAAGTGATATTTTCCGGCATGTAGGACAAAATGAGTCAAAGTGAGTGCAGCAGATTAGCAAAAATAGGCTATGATTAATACTGGTGAGAAAGCAGCTGTTTTTCGTTGTGAACCAAATCATCAAGAAAAGTGTGACCTCACTTTTAAATTCACAAGTACATCTCAAGGAAGAGCAAATTCTGTTGGAAGAGTGTAAGAAAGAGCAAGCAAGGTTCACATTGCCAAAAGAGCAAATGTATTATCACAAAGCATTTCTGTCAGTTACGTAGATCATCACAATGAGTTTATTACAAAACTCAGCCGGGTGGTGCCCAACAATATTTGCTAAAACGGGGTCCAATGGGGAACCACACCATGGCCACACAATTAGCTTGCTTTTACATTGTATAGCCAAAACCAAATGCAACCAATTGTGTTGCTACCATCAGTAGTTGAAAAAATGTACCCTCATAAATGTTTGGTGGTGTAATGTCTGAGTGATATAGGGTATCAACACAAATTTGTATTGTTTTCTCTAATGGAATATTAGTGAATAGATGCACTATACAGTGTGTATCAAAAAAAGTGTCATCCAACTTTGACAGGCTGCTGCGCATAAAATACTTAATTGAATGATTTAATTTTTATATAGCAAGAAAGAATAGCCCATTAGCTTTCCGATTTTACCATTCCCATATCAATACACGCAGAAATGACGGAGAAATCGGTTTTTAAAACTTGTTGGTCAAAATCAAATTTTTCCGCCTAGGGGAATTCCAAGTAAAATGAAAACACAAAAGATGGTGCATAATTAATTATCGATTGAACAAGGATGCATTGATTATGCATTTTTGTTATGACTGACAATTAGCATTTCAAAACCTTACAAGTGCTTACGGGCCTAAATTTCAAAGGAAATATGTTAAATTCCCATGGGCGGAAAATTGAAAGTTTTACTGACCTTCTTCTTGAAAGCCATACTCCTTTTTTTTTCCAACTAATTGAAACGTACCGAGTGTCATTTGAAAGCCAAAGGATTGGACTTTACAATGGTGTAAAACTCAATCAAATTTGCCAAATATTTTTTTAGTTATTGTATGCCAAAGTTGGATTACCTTGTTTTTGATACACACTGTATCAAAGGAAGTTTGATGACTGATAGTAGGATAAGAAGATCTTGTCTTTTGAGTTTGCTCTACTGTTCTTTTAACAGGATTTAGAGTACTCTAGCTTGTCACATACTTGTTATGAAGAAAGCCTTTATGATGGATGATATCCGAAAGGCAGATAATCAATTGAGGTTTTTTAGACAAAGAAATTAGTCATAAGGTTGTGAAAGTTAAGCATTTCTTGTCTAAATTTGATTTTGCAAGCACCTAACCTCACAAAATTAAATTTCTCAAATTTCTCTCTAATCAAATCTCTCTAAGAAGAGACAAGGGCTTCTTTCCAGGCTACCCACCAATCGTTATGGCAAGATTAATGTTTCTTCACACATTACAAATTTGCCATCTAATGAGCTCTCTCTGATTGTAACTGAAGAATTATGTCAATGGGTGAATTTTGCCATACTACCTAAATCACATAAAGTGAGAATACACTTTCAGTGAGTTTGAAACATTGTGGGCACATTTAGATCATCTCACTTCTCAGAGCACAAGTCCCTAACTGCATGCAAGGCAAAATTTGCGGACATAGCACATAATTAGAGCAGAACAACAGTTGATACAAAAGCTTTCTCTTAATAGCAGGCATTTTTTCACTCTAGCTCACAAGCGGAAAATAAGGATGCAATCATTTGCAAGCCAGATAAAAGTTCAGGTACAGAAATTCCTAGTAAGGTTGACTATGAAGCAAAAATGCTACATACCCTTAATGATGACACAAAATTTTATGCACCTGGCTCGACAGAACAGAATAATAGATCTAAGACTACTGAAAAGAACCTTCACACAAAGCTGCTTAATCTTGAGAAATCTAACGAAATAAGTGATGGAAGTTATAAACAAATTTATTTGACTGGCTCTGATAGACCTAGGATGTATGGTCGACCTAAATTTCATAAGAATAGTGCTCTTCTACCTCCAATACTTTCAATGATAAATTCAGCCCAGCATGTTCTGGCAAAACAACTATCTTTAGTGCTTCAACCTTGTCAAACATATTTGTCAAACAAGGCAAACACAAATATCAGTCATCCAATTACGTCTTCCTTTGATACGTTAAGTCTTTTCACTAACATGCCAATAGATGAGACAATACAAATTTGTGTTGATACCCTATATCACAAGGACATTACACCATCAAACATTTCTAAGGATGCATTTTTTGAAATAATGATAGCAGGAACAAAAGGAGTTGAATTTAGTGTTGGCAATACAATGTAACACCAAACCGATGGTGGTACTCCTCATTGCGCTATTTCTCAGCAAATATTTTTATTGGCTACCATGAAACTCGGTTTTTCAAAAAAAAACTCATTGTGATGATCTTACTTAACTGATACATGCAGTATACTTCGCGGATGACACATTTGCTCTTTTTCGTGATGGTGATCTTGCTTGCTCTTTTTATGTTTTTTCAACAACATTCACCCTTTCTTGAATTGTACTTGTAAATTTAAGAGGGAGAACAAACGTTTCTTGAACGACTACTTTCTTACTAGTATTTATCATAAGTCTACTTCACTGATCTTTTACACTTGCTTTCACTCATTTCGCACAATATGTTGGAAAATATCACTTCTGGAAGTTTCTAATTGATCTGACTGATAAGTCTTCCTGGAAGGAGTTCTTTTACAGAGATCTGGCTGATCTAAAATCTATTCTTCTTGCAAACAGTTACCCTGGGCACCTACTTTATAAACTTTTTGATCAGTGCAATGAAGTAAAAGAGAAATTTGTTGGAGCTGGAAAATGTGCATTTTAGTCGAGGCTTTCTTGCCTTGGACAAATTTGGGAATCTTATTTTGCAAATACCTTTAAGGCTGGGGGTGAGAAAACCTTCTATGCCGATAAAAGGTGATGATGTATTTTTTTCAACAAGGTGTATTCTGCCACCTACATGTAAAGAATCTCTGCTGGCTGTTTTGTCTAGCTCTACTCTTTATAAAATTAAGTGCAAGTGCAGTTCTCACTAGGTGGGTAGACAACTCAAAGATTGGGTAATAAAATTGGACAACATGTTCCAAATTCCATTCGCAACAACAGCAGCCCCTGAAAAATCAACATGTCAGAAAGTGTAGTTCTTCACAATCAATTAAGTGTGGTTCGGCCATTGGGAAAAATCTGTTATTTAACAGATGTTGTGTTGAAGCTCAATCTGACGGTAAATTCAGTCTTTTGAGTAAATGTTGTTTTTCTGTTTCTTTAATGACAATGGAGGCTAATCATATTAAGCTGAAAGATTCAGATCTTTGTTGTCAAAAAGAGTTTGTGAATAGAATAGTAAAAAAACAGTAGCTACATTCAATACACTTTATTTGAATAACATAGCTTTTCTAGTTCCTTAATTACAATAAGTCAAAAGAAAAACCTTTTGTGCCACCCAGTAGTATAAACATATAGAGACAGATTTAAGTAAGCACAAATAATTGGAACTACAATGCAGGAGAAAATCACAAGTTTATAATAGCATAGGAAATGAGGTTTCTGAAACAAACTTAAGTTCCCCCAGGTCAATCATCCCAAATTTTGCCCCAGAATACTGCATTTCCTACATTAAACATGCAGATTACCCCATCTCAAGAGTGAATGTTACAGAACAAAAATAACCAGTTAAGAGTCCAAAATCGCCAAGCTATATGCAACAAGGACAGTGACTTACCACCACCAAAGATCAAAGTTGGTCATACTTTAGGAATATCATAGTACAAGTCAACTGACACAACAAGTGAGGCTTCGCCCATACTCCTAATCTGATTGTGCAGCACACTATTTCTTGTGGTGAAAGGTTAGCTCATCTTCACCAGAGCAAAAAGCATCAGATAGGCTGAATCAGATGCAAACTAGATTGGCATTCTCTAGGGAAAACTTATCGAAGCAGGCAAAACATGATGGTACTCTTCATTTGTTGTGTTTCAATCTATCCTAAAACAACATGAGGCTATCGCAACAAAACTTTGTCTTTCAGAAAAGTAAGAGATGTGTATTACGGCTTTTGATGGAAAACAGTTAAAGAAAGCTGTGGAGGTACTTAAACTGTTTGAAACAGCAACAACCAACATGAACACTGAAAAGTATGCCTGAATCTCTAAAATTGTACCATTGGCAAACTCTGTGCAACAGATTACACCTGGATATACTTCACCACTTGATGTAAGAAAAATACTGATAATAATACTGGAAACTTTATTAATTTGAATATTTTGTACATATTATATTGATAAACCTCTCTTTACAGGTAGTTTACCAAAGTCTACTTGAATTTATGGTAGATAATATACAGATAAAATGATAAAATTTGTATGACATTAGTTGAGGGTTGTTCTATTTGTTACGCTTATAAAATGTATATGAGGATCTAAAGCAAATGTTCATAACTTTCCTAATGAAGTATTTCCTGCACTGCTCATCAAAATTTAAATCTTTAAGCATTTCGATAAAGTCCAGAGATGAATGACTCAGAACTCCTAATGAGCTGATTGAAAAATTTTACAAATTTAACTTTTTCATAATATTTCTCTTGTTCATTAATGAGAATCTTACATTTTTGTCTTTTTCATAAAACGTTAGTAAGAAGGTTGGATTCAAAGCCAATAGTTAGTTCAAGGATATAAATAACTTTGTGGTTGAGGGTTATTAAAAGATCAGGACGTCGTTCATCTCCAGTGATAACAGATGGATTGATGAAGCCAGGAAGGTCAGTATGTAGGTTAGATTGATCAACTGTCTTAAGCATCGATGCAATGAAATTCAACACGGAATCATGTTGCCATGGGTAACGACCATTATTTAGATATGTCTTACAACCAGCAACGACATGAAGCAGTGATTCAGGCTCCAAACAGAACGAACATTCAGATGTAGGTGATATACCCCATTTTGAAAGGTTTTTGCGGGTTGGGAGAGTGTTGTTGATATAACGTGTAGTGAAATTGAATATGTTCTTGGGAAGTTTGCTGTGGACTGACGACCATATGATGTTAAATGAGAGAGTAGAATATTTCATGATATTGCTGAGAAATGATTCTTGTGAAGTGAGTTTATGTTGAAGCTTTTGTTCATGTTATTTTCTAATAGCGCGTAATACGTCTCTAGTGTTTTTGTATTTGTCATATTGTATGTTTTTGTAATTGCTATTTTCCATCCAAAGGTTGTTGATACCCTCATTTGGTGACGACTTCAGAGCTTGCCGAGTCACCGTTTGACATTGTAGATATTTAGTTGAGGGCAAGATTATGTTCAAGCAAATTTATTTATAGGAAGTAGGACGATACTGAGCGTTGCAGATATAGGTAGCTCAAGCCATTTACGAAAATACTTTGAAGCGATACTATCAAGGTTTTCAATTACCCAGGATTTACTTATATTGGAGACAGAAAAGTGCCAGAAAACTTTCGAAAGAACATATTGACTATATAGCAGGATTTTGTTCTTAGGATGTAATGGTAGTTCGTCAATCTCATTCATAATATTCGTCAGAGTGTCAAATAATTCGGATTTGTGGTCTTCCTCAAACATGTCAACGTCGAAGTATCGGCCCAAGTGGCAAAATGATTTACCAATTTGAACTTGCGGTACAATACAGTGATTAACAAATAGTTTAGGAAGGTATTGAATGGATTTCGTCAGCACTTTTTTAATACCAAATGTTTTCCACTTGTCTACACGTATTATCATATTGGACTATTGACACCATATTGTGAACCGATTGAGTAGTAACTGATTTTCTTTTTCTTGGCCAGTTACAACAGCTGCATCATCTGCAAACTGGAACCATTGTATAGGGTTTAATGTTATGCCGTTTTGACTAACTTTCCAAAAACCAAGTTTTCGGTATTTTTCTGATTTGATGTGTTGGATGAATGTATTGAAAATCTTATTGAAAAGAAGGGAACTAAGGCAAATGCCTTGAAGGACTCCTCAGCTGACTGTTATAAATGGTGTATTGAGTTGTTCAGTCAATATGGATGTTTGGAAATCTGTGTAAAGGCTACAGATGATATTCTTTATTTGGTCGGGAATATGATGATACTCAAGGACTTCAGAAAAAAGATTATGATGAACTTCACCGATTGCATTTAAGATCTAACAACGTAATAATAAGAGATTGTTGTTTTGTACGCGTTTTATTTATAATGTGCGCCATCTAAGCTGTATGTTCTAATGTTCCAGAGAGATTTGGAGTGAAGCCTTTTTGAATATTTTGTTCAATGTAGTTGTTTTCTGAGAGGAATTGAAATGTTTTATTACGAAGACACGATGTAAATATTTTAAGAGGGATTGATTCAAGAGTGATTGGTCTGAAGTTTGAAGGATTGTCTGTTTCTCCTTTCTAGTGAATCAAGATTGTGCATGCTTTTTTCCATACTGATGGAATAGAACCAGTCGACCAAGCTGTGTTGATTATCCCGATTAACTAAGAGCGTAAATATGGGCATCGCTTAAAGCAGATAATTGATATTTGGTCAAATGGACATGGTGAACCAGATAGCTTCATCTTACGGATGACATCCTGAATCTCTTGATAGGTCAGGGGGTCAAGATTAAAAGGCGTTCTTGGAGAAGCAAATTGTGCAATCCAACGTGGAATACGGAAAGATTTACTTGGGTTGATTGCAGACAGAGTTTTACTGAAATAGGATGTACATTGCACCATGTTAAATGATGGGTTTGAAGATATGTTCTTTTTGAAAAACCTTTTTACGTAGCCCCAAAAGTTTTTATTAATTAGACTGTCGAGATCAACTGCCGATGACTCATGGGTATAATTGCTATTTTGCTCGGATCTAGTACACGTATTTAGAAGGTTACGTAGTTTCTTTGCGACAAATTTGATATCTAGAATACTCCCGTTTCCTGATTTTAGGTGTTTCAATGTTTTCTTTAAATCCTTGGTCGAAAAGTTGGCATATTTTCTAGTGTAGTCAGCATTGGTATGGTCTATAAATCCAAAATTTTCACTAAAATAGTTGTAGATTACTATTGCCATGGTGTTGATATTGTTATTTAAATCTTGAGGCGTGATTGGATTGCTTGAAAAAGCAATTTTGACAAAGTCATTAGCAGTCGACCATTCTAAAGGCGATTTGGGAAGCTTAATACCTTTTCTCAAGTCAGGGTAGTTTTCTTTGTGAGATATTGACGATATTACTGGGCTAACAGGGTCTAAATTAATCTCATTTTGATTGTCAGCTACTACTTCAGTCATCTGTTGTTGAAGCTCATCCTCAAGATCATTGATTACTCTGCAACTTTGCTGTTGTATTTTTAGACCCCAAGCACCTTTGCAGACTCTACCACAGCAACATTTTAGCAATTTCCACTTTTTCACTGGTAGACAATTCTGTGAAGGCAATTCCATAGGCGGGATAGCATTTACCGTTGTTTCCGGCTTATCGTGTTCAACTTTACTTTTGCATCGCCATGAATGACGGCCCAACGTAACAAAATCTTTGCCACAAAATCCACATATTATAAATGTTGCAAACAGCAGAAGCAACCTTACACCATTCATTATTGATTAATTTTCGATTAAAAATTCAAATTATGAATATAATAACAATCTCAAGCAAAAATTTTCGTTAAAACGACGGACATGTCCAGGGCACATCTTACTCTGCTCAATGTCAATAAATAATCAATAATATAATAATAATAATAATAATAATAATAATAATAATAATAATAATTGATCAAAGGCATCAGCGCTTTGCAGACATGGAGCAAAATATCTTTGCCAAACCAACCCTGCTTGAGCTTTGCTTTGAGAAAATGGCTTTCTTTAAAAATAGAGCATCCTCTGGTGAACAAAGCTTACAGCAAGTGATGGCTTTTAGAGTACCAGGTGCTGAAGATTTGCTACACCTTTGACTGGACGTAAGTAATAGCTTGTGACAAGCATTTGACGCAAGAGCAACTGATGGGATTAAGGCAAGAAAAGGTATAGCTGATTGTATATGTGAGCATGGGCAGTACTTTTAAGATCAGCATGTTTCATGCTAGAATGAGCTTATTCCATGCCAGTACCAGCCATCACTAGCTTCATTACTTTTTCTTGTTGCACTTTAAAGTAAAAGGAAAAACTTAATCCATTGAATGCTGTGGATGCCCGCTCCAAATCTTGAAGCTATTTCTTTGTTCTTGAATCCGTATTGCTTCAATTTCCACACTTCTTTTTCAACATGAATATTTGTCATTCTTCATAATTTTCTTAAAAATGACTTGAATTTGAACTTGACAGCAAATCTGGAATCAGGTTTAGAGGAATTTCTCCATGACTATATTTCCTTTTAAAACTGTATACAAATATGGTACAAATGCGGGTCAAAAACAAGCATTAACACTTTTACATTCACACTATATGTCAATCAAGCATAAGCCTAAATGTTTAGAAAATGAAAAAAAGGTGATATTTCCTACCTTTTGATTAACAAGTGTATGTCTGAAGATTAAACTCTCCTACCACACTGACTGCAAATTTATGGCAAATTGGGTCATTAAGGATGTACAGAGAAAAGATGACACAGAAATATCCAGCAAGAAAGAAATATCTCTAAAAGCATGATTTTATTAAAATTATCAACTACTTTGACTGCAACTGTACATCTATTGCAAACCGTAGGGAGACAATATTACTAGGTTAGTAACTCCATAATATATTATTATTTCGATGATGCAGGCAAACAGGACACATAGTATCTACTAAAATCACGTGGAGAAAATAAATGCACTGGAGAAAGGCTATCGCATTCACACAATTTGACAATATAATTTCTGCAGTACTATCATATAATACTGTTATATGCAGTGTTATATAAATGTATTATGTGTGTGACTCATAATTGCAAGTAATTATTGGTAAATTTGAATTTTAAATAGGTTGTACATTTGTATATAAATCCATGTTCAGTGTTAACAAGTGTGTTATAATTGTGATTGATGTAATAACGCAGTGGGCTAGAGGTGTGACAATTTGGTAGCAGGAAATAGATTTGATTAAGAAAATGTTTACTCGGAGTCAACGACAACAACCCGAAACGTCAGAAGAGCAACGTCAAGTAGAAGAATCTGATGTGCAGGAAAATGAGAATGCACGGGAAAACGAATTGCTTAGTGAGCAAAATATGGGAGATGTTGGCGAAAACAACGGAAATACACATATAATCGAAATGTTGGAGGCAGTGAAACGTGTTATACGTGAGCTAGACGTGGAGCAAAGATGTACTGAAGGGACGATTGCTACAGTAGCTGGGCAAAATAGGGAATTAGTGAGGCGGTTGACTTTGCTCGAGGCCAAACGAAACGCTGAACGGCGGCGAGTTAATGACCTAGTAGCTCGTCTCAATACGCTTGAGCGGTGCGTTAAAATCTCAACGACAAAGCTTGACAGTGCTTTCTAAGAGATGTCGATACAGTTCGGAAGTTGGATGGGTGAACTTGAATCATACAAAACGAACGTTCGTAAAGAATATCTAAAACATTTTGCAGAGAACTTTGAAACTTTTTTAGCTGCGGTTGAAGGGTTACAAAAACGTATGCGCAAGTACGAAAAGCAAGTTGGTGATTTACATAAGCTGAAACAACTGGAACGTGATGAACAAAAGGCTCGGTCAACCCCAAACAGTGCAAGTCCAGCAGAGCGAAGTAATACTCGGATGCACACAATGAAAAGAGAGGAGAAACATTATCCCATAGAATACGAACGAAGATTCCAAACAGTTCCCAAAAGCCAATTCAGCAGCCACCAAAATACGATGGAAAGACTTCGTGGGAAGCGTTTTTGGCCCAGTTTGATATAGCAGCCCGTATGAATGCATGGAGTGATGAGGATAAGGCAGCCTTTCTGGCCACTTCTCTCCAGGGAAATGCTACGCTGGTGTTGAGCAATCTGAAAGAAAGGGACCAGAGAGATTATAAGCCGTCAGTGGCAGCATTGATGAGTAGATTTGGTGTTACCCATCAGTCTGAATTGGCGAGGGTGAAGTTAAAGAATCGGGTGAAGAGAAAAGACGAGACTCTCCTAGAATTAGTTGAGGGGGTTGAAATCTGGAAAAAACCGCATACCCGGATGCTTTGCAAGAACTTCAGGACGTATTAGCGAGAGATCACTTTATTGATGCTCTTATGGACGAAGATCGACGATTACGGATTCGTCAAGCTAAGCCTCAATCTTTGTAAAAAGCGTTGGAAATCGCCCTGGAACTTGAATCTTTCCAGTTAGCCAGTAGACACAGAACTAGACAGTCCGGTGTTTCTTTGGGGCATGTGAGGAAAGTTGGAGAAGATAGTATAAGTCCACAAGCACGCTGTGAACCTAACAAGGAAAAGAATCAAGAGAGAAGACTAGAAAAACTAGAAGGGGGCAATTCATCAGTTAATCGTGGAAGTGAAAGCACAGTCTAAACGTCCGCCTCTTCCTCGTTCACCAACAGATGAGCGCAGTCGGTTCCTCTGTGATTCTACATGTTGGAATTGTGGGAAAGTTGGCCACTTCGCAAGAGATTGTGTGAGGACAAAAGGAAAGATGAAGCTAGAGAAAAGAAAGAGCACAGTCGAAGAATAGCAGGACAGGGAGTGTCTGAAAAGTCGGAGCAGGGAAACGGAGATTGG
>JAODVQ020139634.1:0-15585 GCA_025400075.2 Phenganax stokvisi
ACACCATGTATATTTATTATTGCAAAGCTTTCGGTCCGTTAGCCCGGACCTTCATGATGCACTGAGATGCACTCTCTCATGCACTGCATGAGTTGCACTGATGAAGGTCCTGGCTAACGGACCGAAAGTTTTGCAATAATAAATATACATGGTGTATATACCTCAAACGATTACTGATATTGAACTTGTTACAATGTTTATTACTGTGTGAAAACATTTCAGGAAATTAGACAGATACTTGAATGACAACTACCTTGCAGCCCAAGGCTGAATTGCGTATTTTTACAAATGGTCTTTATTACATACAGTATGATATGTTATAATTGTATACTGGTATTTGCAAAATTTAAAACACGAGCAGGAGTATTTCATCTCTGATAAAACGCGAACTGCGAGTGTTTTAAATAGATTAGAAAACGATCAATCTCATGAGGTAACTGGTGCAATTATTTTGAAAATCAGCATTGAATAAGCCGAGGAAGTCAAGATGATATTTAATCAGATATAAAATCTACGACACAATAGTGATTTCTTTTGTCTTTTTCTCATAAATTATTAATGAGTTATAAGCATATTTAACTTTTGAAGTTATTTGTTATTGCGGCATTTGAGATATTAGTTTCCTAATCTGCTTACTCTTATCCACCCTGTCAACTTTCTCTGCAGGAAGAAACCGGAGCGCCTGAAGAACACCTAAGACTTTCGGCAGAGTATAGTTTACAAACAGGGCTCGTCCTTGAGATATGATGTTTTTTAAGTTTTCATCCACAATTTTGAAAAGTTGTTTTAAACAAAACTGACTTATTCTGTTGGTAATGGTTAGCCTAGTGAAAGGTATTCTGAAAGTCTTCCGTTTACTTTGACTTGTTTCAGAGTGAAACCCGCAATCTTTGATCTCTTTCTTGCTGCTGGAATAGGTTGTTACATTGGCTTGTTTTATCTCGCTATTATGGTAAGAGATTTGGTTTAGTCCGTAACTTAGTTTTGCATTATTTATTGTAATATAGATTTAAATAGTATCTTAATGTTTATAAACGTGTATTCAATCTTTGATTGCTAACATTTAGTTTAATATATATCTAATCTATCTATCTATCCATTTTTGTGCTTGTTCTTGCAAACTTGTGCACGTTGAAAACATATATTCATTGGAGGTATTGTTTGGAGACATGGCCGAAGTCTATGTTCTGTGTTTTTGTTCATGCGTACGCAAAGTTGTGCATGGTGAAGATGTGTAGTCACTGGAGATGTGGTTTGGAAAAATGACCAAAGTCTTTGTTCTATCTTTTTGTTCATTGAAACTATAGTTTAAAAACTTGACCAAAGTCTTCATTTTATCTTTGTGTTAATGGTTAAAGCTGGTTTACACTCTCAAATTTTCTGTCCTCAGAGTAGAAATTGTTTACAAGGAAATTTTACGTTCGGGAAAACTTGTAAGAAATGTCAGAGTGAAGTAGTTCAATGGTGAGTACTGTATTAGTTCCCTTGAATATTTTCGCAAATCCTTGAAAAGTTAGGATTACCTATCCGAAATTTCCACATTGATCACAGAAACTTTGACAGTGTAAACCGGGCCTTAGGAATTAAGACTTGTTTGCGTTGAAGACATAATCATTGGAGATATCGTTTTTCGTTCTGTCTTTTTGTTCATGGTCATGTACATGGCCGGGTTTCATTGGGCACTACTATCGACGGCAGCAGATAGTGGTCAATTTGCAGTTAACTTTGGAAAATTATGTTAATTCTTCATTATGTACGTTCAGTAGCACTTTATACGTTAAAAATCACCAAAAGAGAAGGAGATTAAGTTTGATTTGCTCCATCTTATAATGATATAAACGTTTGGATTTGGCCACCATTCGCTGCTGGGTGAAGCGTAGTGAAATCTACCTATTGGAAGCATGCGTTCAATAGTACATATATAACCCTCGGGTATAATCAAGGGGGCTATTAAACGTCGACTTTCACATACAATAGTGCCATTTTCTACAACGCGACTTATAAAACAGTATTTCATTATGTTTTAGAATTTTCCTTTATTGATTGACGTCTTGCCTAAACCAACTGGTGTGCTGAAAAGCAAGTATAATTGAGAAGAATTTCAGGAGTAAAGCATGAGATAATTGAGATATGTGATCAAGTTGGAAATAGAATGATGCAGAATTTTATGCACGTGTAGCGGTTTTTTTAAAATAAATTGCGTTAGAAAAATGCGATTGCACATAGGCAGTGAAAGAGGATGAGCTGTTAACCACATTAGAATATACTATTGCCTCTTTTATATACTGTTATTCACGATCCGGTTACATCTGATTGGCTTTCTTCATAGCAAGCATCACAATTTTCTTAGAAGTGAGAGTGAAACTGAAGGTCATGCACAGATATTTCTACGCAAATTCTGTTGAAAATGCCTTGGACGACCGAACAACGACAGCGATTAGCCTCGGAAAAAGTTTGGCTTGAAGAACATTTCCCTGGGGAAATAACTTGGTTTAACCCAACTGAAGATACCGAGATTGAAGTTAGGATGACGACAAACAATGACAGAAAGTATGCCCTCCGTGTTTATTTACCATCAGATTATCCGAACAGTCTTCCTATAATGGTCGTGTCTCACTCACCCGAGCCCATGCCTAACTGGGCTAGTGGTCGTGCCACCCATACATTTGGAAAGAATGAAGACGGTAATTTGGTGATATGCTACTGTCGTAGAGACAGGTGGTCAGTTAATTGTACTTTGTATGAGATTTTTATCAAAGGAAGAATTTGGCTGGAAGCTTATGAAGGTTACTTGGCAACAGGCAAAGATATGGAGTATTTCTTACGTCCAATGCAAGGTTTAAAGTGAAATCTAATAAGAACAGACGATAGAGCAAATTTCAGAGTTTTGCTTCTGATGAGGAAGCTTCATGGTTATTTACATATTTGTAACCACTACAAATCATATGACAATTTAATTATCTTCGTTCTGACATGCGCGCTGGATGTCTTCTGATTTTCACGTGACGTTTCTTCGTCTCGGACTGAAATGATGGATGGATGACGTAATCATAGCGGTGTGGTGGAATAGTAGGATGGAAGAAAACTCGTTGCCCCATCATGCTTTGGTAGTTTCGTTCACGATATTTTTGCAACGTCATTTTGTTGATAGCTACTTGCCCACTTACTGGCTCGAGGCTTTGGCTGCTCTGTCCACCCTCGCTAGCTGGCCTAGAATTGGTGTTACTTTCATGCTTTATACATTGTTGGGGTAGCGTTGTCTTGCATTTCGGCCGTTCTAATTTCGACCGTTCTGTGAGATCATTGTAATAACTGAGCCGCGATGCGTATGGTGGCCTGAGGTTTGTAGCGGGGGGTACTTCATCTACACGGAATGTAGGAGATCCTACAGGTCTTTGCTCCAACCAAACATGTTCCGGAACTTGACGATGGCCGTACAAGACGGATTTTGAATCATTGCAGAATTTTTTCAAATATTCAGTTTGATAGCGGCTTCGTAATAGTTTCTGCGAGAGTTGAGGGTGGCTGAAGTATATACCAGGCATAATCTTGAAGATTTCTCATCAGATCTGTAGTATTTGGTTTAGAAATCCTGGTTTCACTTTTGATATCGAAAATTTCAGTTTGGGTTTCTCGGATTTTAGTTTGAATTCCTTGATTTCATTTGAATTTCTAGGATTTCCATAAGATTTAAGCTGGATTTCTCAAATTTCAGTTACACTTCTAAAAAGAAAAGCTCGGATTGTTACACTGAAAGAAGTTTCAAGCACAGCTGGCAGCTTCACAATCATTCTTTTGCGGGTGGTTCCTTTTACCTTTCCGAACGAATGGCTGTTAGTTTGAGTGCACAAAAAACTACTACGTTTCAAATAAACTAGAATTCCCCAAAATAGATATAGTAAAGATTTGAAATTCAAGACTGGCTGATTAAATCTAAGGATTATGAATTCTAAATCTTTGTGTTGTATGAAGAAAACACCTGTCGTCTTTATCAATGTTTTTCCTCTAGCTATCGTGATATAAGTTAAGAGTCTGAGAACTATTACTCTTTTACCTTTAGGACTAAATTTACTTTAATTAAAGTCTGTTTTAAATGTCTAACTAGACTAACAACTAGTGTAAAACATACCTTGTCCTTGCTTACGTCATAAGATACAAAATATATTTAAAAGAAGAAAGATTCAAAATCCAAAATTATCGTGCTGAATATGAATCCCTAAATGCTGACGCCCGCTATGACTAGTAATGCATCGTCAATGTTCCTAGAAATTCGTTATGGCTTCTTCAATGTCAAAACAGTTGTTTAAACTCGGATTACTGGTTGAATACAGTCGACACGAGCTAATGTGGCTATATTTTGTGAAATTTGTTTGATTTGTTGCTAATAGTAACAAGAATGCGATTTGATACCACCCGTCGTAAAACTATTTGACACTGTTTAGCTTCACGCTGTGCCGCCAATCAATATTTTTGCAGCCGAAAACCGCAACTTGCATACCTTGCATAAGTTAATTTTAAAGAGACTTATGGCACCATGATTATATATACATGAATATGCATTGTGGCTAGCTCTTGGCACCAAACAGCGCAGTTCATTTGGCAGAGCATGGCAGTATATCTGCAAGAGCATCACAGAACCTCAGCCCAGCCCAAGATGCATTACTGACGGAGAGCTGATAGATAGTGTTGCAATTTTCGTAAAGCTTCTTTTTAAGACTTGGAACAAGGAATACATGACATAATAGTTTTGCCTGCTTGATATAACCATCCAGCTGAAGCTTCCACTTTAACTTACCTGCGTACCTTTTTGACTATACTTTTCTCTGCTAGTCTGTTTTAGTATGTTTTTGCTAAATCTTTGGTGATTTAGTACCTCTACAGTAACTTTCAGCGTTTACGAGCTTTACTTGGGATTATTATTTTGTAAGAGATGGATTACCACACAGTAAGGTTGTCAAATATTGTCAAAACATAATGCTTCATTTGATTAATATTTATGTAATGCTCGGTGTAAACACTCTCTTCGATAAAAAACTGCAAGCATGAAAACTTTTCCGGAATTTATCTTTCATGGGTTGTGTGCGTATTCTGATAACAGATTCGACCTCACACACAGCACGACATAGGGATATTAAATTGAGAATTTAAGCCGTTTTAATAATGAAATGACAATTCGACAACGTTCAGCAGTTCAGCTTTTGTATTTGTATTCGAAATTTCACGGTTGAGCCTGTTGACATTAGCATATTTGTTCATGATGTTGCCATTGGATGATTGCAACGTATGAGCCTAGTTTTCAGCTATCATTTATCGTAATTGATCAGCTATGTTCTTCGATCCTTTGCCTGTGATCAATACAGAAGAAAATGTTTTTAAGAGATAAAAAGTTTTACTCATCGATGATCATCGACAACGAATTCGGCAAGACATTGCAAATGAATTTAGAAATCAGGCTTAAGCAAAAATGTTGTATGACTTCTATAGTTGCAAAAATCATGAAAAGTTTTCATGGAATTTGATCAATTTTGCTAAGACTTCAAAAACACCAACACTGAAGTCACTAACTTTATGGCCTGGGGCCGGTTTTTCGAAAGTTGGATAGCGCTATCCACTGGATAGAGGATTTTTCAACGCTCGAAAAATCGGACAAATATCGCCGAAACTTCCATTTTGTCAATGATGTGAAGATTAAAGACTTTAAACTAGCGATATCAGTCGCAATTCTATGTTATAACGGTCAATAGGAAATTTTACGAAGGTTTCAAAATATCACTATCCAGTGGATAGCGCTATTCACCTTTCGAACAACCGGCCCCTGGTGAAAAAGTTCTGCATGACTACAGGTAATATCTGCGCAGTCTTGGTTGCCATTTTGTTGCCGCACTTATCATAAATATCAAATAAATTCCCAGTGTAAAGTCGTTTAGTGATAATACCCACTTTAGAACCAGCAGCAGTGCTATATGGTACTAATCGCTAACAAATACGTCCCGCCAAATTTTTCGCCCTAGAACTCCGACGCAAAAAATGCGCGAAAATGACGCTCGAGCGATGTCGTCATTTCGTGATCACAAGCCATGTCAGCAGTTGTCAAAAATGAGAAAAGAAAGCAAAATTTACGCAAGAAAGAGGCTAAATATGACAAAGTAATACTTTTTATGCAGCTCTGTGAATGATGGAAAGTTCTGGTCTTGAACTGAAGTGGCCAAGAGTGCCAAAAACGTAAAAAACCCGGCTAGAATGGAGGCAAAACGTTGCTTTAATTGTCGTCGAGTGAGCTACAGCCCGGAAGATTTTAACCTTCATTCCAACCAACGGCAGCCTTTAGAGGAATATATATCATACAACGGACTAAAGGCTTTGTTTGGCGGACAACGACCAAGCGTTTGTGCGGACTGCGTGTATGATCGGCTTCAAAATTGTAGCCGATGTTCCCGGAAAGTGCCTTTGAGTTTGTATAATATTGAAGAGTGGTTTAAAAACAGTGACGAGCGGGTATGTCAAGAATGCACAGCTATTCAGGCTACACAAGTGGCTTTTCGCAACGGATTGATGCTCAAAGACACCTTAAATCAATGCTTTGAATGCTCCACCTTCAAATCAATCTATTCTTTCTTATCGATTTGTCATTTTAAACAGTTTGATGTAATTTGTCGGGAGTGCCATATTTATAAAGACATCAATCGTTATCATATTGAACTAAACGCGAGATATGCACAAAATCTAAGCCTTGCACCCGCTCTTACTCAAGTACAAGCAGATCAGAACACTGTTCATACTTTGGAGAAACCTGTGATCTCTTATGCAAGGGTTTTGACCGACGGATCGCAACTCAAAGAGGAAACGACCTCGACAAAAAATGCGGATATCTTGGGGTTAAATTTCTTACCGGAGGAAGCTCCCTCATTTTTTCAAACGACTATGGATGGTAGGTCTATTTTTCAAAGGTTCTGTGGTCACACTTTCCTTTGGTCATACTTAACAGTATGCATTAATCAAATCATATTGCATGAGAGTATATCTTGATCAAAGAATGTTATACTGTGTGTGAACACCTTTCAAAGACATCTGAGGGTCTTTATAAGGGGTAGAATAAGTAGCGACTTACAAGATGTGAACACAGTAATATAAATGGTCAATGTACTTCAGATTCCAGTGAGCTGTGATGTAGATAAGAACATGGGTTCAGACTGTTCCACAATTACTGTCAATGAGTCTCATCTTGTCAGAATTTGACCATTTATACAAGTGTGTTCACATTTTATCTTTACAGGACACATCTTGTTCAAGTTGCAACTTATTTTCTCTGGTATAAATGGCCCTAATTTGTCTTTAGTGCATTGAATGGCAATGCCCTGTGTTTGCTACTTTGCAGTTTTACTCTTGCAACTCAATAGCTCACAGTCATGACAAGTGAGGCATTCCTAAAATGTTGATTAATTCATTAGCTAACATGGACCAATTCACTTCATTGATTCCTCAACATTTTGATGAAGTTCCTTGCAACTTCCCAAATTCTTCAAAATGCTTCTCACTCCAGTCAATAATCTGAATAGTTCTAAAAAACAATTCACATTTAATTGGAGAACACAAACAGGAAATTGGGAAGATTTCATGAAACCTTATGACTTTTCAGAATAGTATGAATTGTTCTATGCTAGCAAATGAATTGACCAACATTTTCTAGAACGCTTCAATTTCTTCACGTGAAAACTGGCTTACGTTATCAACGTTTCTATTGTCACAGTGTATTCAAATCAAAATGTGTCACAGCGTAAGCATTATCCTATGGCACAGTTCATCTTCAGAAACACTGTTTTTCACTGTCAAAGCTTCTGTGGTCCAAATATATGCTTTGATGTGTGTGGTGTTGTAAGCATATTTCAAAAGACAATTGAATTTCAAGAGTTTGAGCCAAGTTAAGGCCTCTGTGATTCCAGAAACTTTTTTATTGCGTGAGTTTTACTTTTCCGCTACGCATAAAACAAGTGTTTTCCTATGTTATCCATTTGAAAGACTATCCATATCATAGGCTAGCAATCTTAATCCAGGTTTTGTATTTTGATAATGTGTTTTTTCAAATGTTTCAATTCAGTGGGAATCTGTAGGATGGTACTAGATGCTTTCAAGAAGTCACTTGTAGAGCTGGAAGGCAAGACAAGGCTTGAGCTTAAGATTCTTTATCAAGATCCAAGTTTCTGGGAGGTCGTTCTTCGTAGTAAGCTTGTACAAGTGTCTCAGAAGTTTTCTACGCAGGCAACCAGTCGTACTTTATTCCAAGATGCAGAAATTAGGTCTGCGTACACTGGTACTTATTGTTGTTCTCATGCAAGTCTGGTCCAGGCTGCTGTTACATCGGGTTGCTTTCCACCATTGACAGAGTTTATTCGGGCAGCTAACAAGTCCAAGAGGTAAGATCAGCACTTACTAGGCAGTCTAAATCTGATAGTATATACTGGAGTTAGCCATGAAAAATGAAAAAAATCTAACATTTACCATCACAACAAATTTTTATAGCTCTTACATATTAGACTTGTAAGATTAACCATTTAGAACATACCCATAGGACTGAACAAGAACCAACTGTACATCTGCCATACAAGATTATTATAAAGAAAGAAAAATAGCCTCAAAATTGCTGCAGTCAACCATGCAAAACAGAAGCTAACAAATTATAGTAACAACAGCACACTTTTGTTTACTTGTCATAAGAAACCGTTGCACGTTGTGAAACCCTTTAATTGGTAGGAGTCTGCCCCCTTGGTAACTAGGATCTACTGGCATTAGGGTGCACGGGTCGCAATGGTTAACTATGCTTTTTTCATTATCACTCTAGGCCACTTCATGTGTGCTGCATTGGAGCAGGTCCTGGCAGCGAAGTACTTGGCTTACATGAAGTACTTCCCAAGGAGACGCAGTACTATTTGATGGATAGTTGTGAGGAGTGGTCACACTCGGCTCGGCTGCTGCTCGGGAATATCCCTGGAATGAATTTTAACTATGGTGCTTTTGACATCACAGCAAAGTTCCATGCTGCTCACATTTTTAGAAAGGTCAGTTGCTTACTGATGTTTTGTAGTCTATAGTATACCATAGGCACACTTAATCAACCCATTAGTTAACTCATGCAGTATCAATGTTCCCCTATGCACCCGACTTACATTGTTTATATTTTACTCTGTCTAATTCCAGGGAATTTTATTTGTCTAGCTGATGGAGTAACTTAAACTATCTGCCAATTTCTTGTAAAGTGGCAATGCACACTGCTTATTTATTTCACTCTCTTTAATGTCAGACAATTCTATCTTTTTAGTGGGATGCAAAGGTTTAATTTATCCTACCATCAGAAACTAGCACTGTGCACCATAATGTCTTTGAGTCATAATATTAATTATCGTATTTTTCTAGGCGACTCTATATGCATTTGTGAAGTTTGTCTCTGCCGTTCATTTCTTGAAGAAATCCACAACTCGTTTTCGAGAACTTCTGAGACTCACACCAGCTGGGTCGATGTTTTTGTTTGTGGACAATGCTCACCACAGTGTAACAAGGTTCATTGAAAATCTTGTTTTTCCTGATGGAGTATACGAGGAACGCAAATCGTGTCGAGAGAGCCCTTTTTATGCTCTGTACACTTGCTATGCTGAACTTCACCCAACAGAGGAAAGCATGAAGTCACCATTTGTTGCAGAACTTGTCAGTTTGGTTAAATATTGGCTTGATCGCTCACCACTTCTTGATTTTCATGTCAACGTTTTTCTTCTGGTCAAGAAAGGGAGCAAACCAATTCTCTGCAAATCTGACCTCAGTAATCCCATGTCAGAGAAATCGTAGGAATACCAAGATTTTGCACAATCATCAAATATTTGCAAGCAATTCTATGAACTCCGCAAACAGTTTTGTGAAAAAAAGTAAAACAATGTATAAGGCAGCACCTGGCTGGCTCCTTCCAAAAAAAGCAAAAAAGAAATGTACAAAAATATTATGTATTTATCAAATAATTATATTTATTTGTTTCCACCTATTTGGGAAAGTATACATAATGTACATAGACACTTTTAAAATTTAGAAGTGGGGTTTAAGTAAAAATCCAGTTAAAGTTGCGAACTTATAGTTAGTATACATGAAATATATTAGACATACCGTATATGCTACATGCGATAAAATTGATATATCTTGATTGTAGTCAATATTACAAGATCATGGGAATGATTGCATCATGGTTTCAATGATTACATATGCACACAGATTTGATTTTATTTATACTGGAAGCTTCTCTAAAAGGTTTCTCAGAAGTCAATTTTGGTATGTCTATTTGAAATTCGTAAACCAACATGTCCTAAAGGTATGTTGTTCAGTTCTTCAGTTCGTGTCCTTTTATTAATTGATTACAAATTGTTGTGACTTCCGCTTCTTTACTTCCGTTGTTTTTTGAATGGTAACTCAAAACAATCATTTTCCATATATGGGCAGAGGGAATTGATGAAAGCTTCTTTGGAGCTGCACATGTTGCCAATTTCATTACAACTGATACTCGAGGTAAACAAAGTTTACACCGCCGGATTCGTGATTAAAATTCTGGGCGCTATTTTGCTCTGCCAAGCAGGAGCGGAAATTTGACAGATAAAAATCTTTTGGGAGAGCTCAAATCAGATCTAGTGATAAGGTTTAGCTCACAGTATGTGATAATCTGGTGCTAGTTTTGCGAAGTTCAGTACTATAATGTCTTGTTTTGGAGGCGAGAATACAGCGATTCTTTGCCATGTCGTGTTGCTAGATGAAACTGAAATTGCTGTTGAACTTAAGGTAGGGTTTAATAACAATTGTGGGTTAGTTAGTAATTGTATTATACTTACATCGCGTTCAGTTGCGTCGGATAAATAAAGTCAAGTATTGTATGGTCCTGTTTGTGTGTGGCGCATAAAGGCGAATCATTGCTTCGTACTTCACATGTACTGAGATCGAACTTCTGAACTATCTTGTTTTATAATGTCAATTTTCCCATAAATGTACACATATCGTATGTTTGGAGCTGAACTGTTGCTTGTTTAAATTTCAATCAGTTCGCAAAGTCGAGGGTAAGATACTTGTAGCTCGCGCTTTCTAGATTTTTAGTCGAACTTTAAGGTTCAAACCTTGGGGCATCGGTGTTTTAGTTAAACAGTGTACTTAGATAAATTTTTATACAAGCATCTGGTTTTAAACCTGCAAAGCGTCTGGTTTTAAACCTATCAGTGTCAGACTACACAAGTTCTTTGTGGTGGGCCTAGCTCGTCAGATCATGAACCATATATCTGATGACCTTGAAATATGCAGTAATGATACTGTAACCACTCCAAACTGCAGTTATAAGAGAAAAAAGGTACAACTGTGCAGTTCAGGCGCACAATTCAGATTTTTAGTTTCACAGCGAAATATCAAGGCTATTATACTAAATGTTTAGAACATGTTATTTTTCAGCAAATCCACATTTAGTTTGAATATAAACTAAAAGATTTTGCACCAATATTATGGAGATATTTACAGGTTTTATGCTAGATTCCTATGACAACTGCGCACGAACTATACTAAAGTTTTTTTTAGTGGTAGCTTTTAAATCGCTTCCGAGTGGCCATTTGATGTTTGATATTTTATTCATCAATTTTTTGGTATACTTTCACGGAATATCCATTTCCAGGCTCAGTTTGTCTTTATTGCATTTTGGAACGTGCTAATATTGTTCTAAATTCTACAGAACGGTCGGAAACGTTCTGTGGAGCGTTTTCAAGTCACAAATTGTTCTCAGCATTAATTTTTTGGAACGAATTATGGTTTCCACAGCTTTCGATATAAAAGTAGCGAATTATCACCTATGAACATTCCGTGTATTCCCCGCTCTAAACCAGAGCCAAACTTTTACAAATCCTGTGGTTATCAACGAAAGTATGCGCCACTTATCATCCCGTCGCTACTTTACATCGAGTGGGATTAGTATTGTACTACACATTAACTGGCTGTGAATTAAGACGTTCTTACTGCAATTCTGCAAAGTTAGAGACAAAGTTGTACTATCCCTTAAAATCGTCACTGCATGTTTCGTTGTGAAATGGTGAAAGTACTTGGTTGCAAAATTAGCATTTTATCGTCGATCTCACGTTATATTTGTCGTTTCTTTTGATGTTGCCATAGAGTCAAATGATAAGTTGAGCTGATTAGGGCAAAAGATCACTTCCGTACGCTTACAATTATAACCCAAGCTCTTTGTTGACTTTGACAGAGAGCATTGATAATATTGTAGGACCTTCCACGCTTCCAACTTGTATTTTTCCAATTATTTTTTGACCAGTACAAAAAATTTATGATAAAAGGTATCTGGTTGAAAGTATCAAAACAGTCTCTGAATTTTGAAATGAACCATTTGTACTCAAGTTTTGGTGGTTTTTTGTACTGATCTTATCATTTTGAGCAAAAATAATTGAGATGTGTACAAACGCCAAATGGAACTGCTAACTACAATGCACACTAGTGCTAAACAATTATCTCAAACGCATTCGAACTGAACGAAGAGCAATCTTTTACAAGTCGAGAGAGTCAAAACGAACTGCGTGTATAGATATTGCATTATTTCAAATAGAGAACGATGTATTTTTATTTTTGCTGGAAAGCTGATTTTGAACAAAAAAGTCCGGCAAGAGAATAGTTTTAGTTGAGTGTGTTTGAAAAACGTCTTTGTCGGTATATTTGTTGGCAACTTTGATCTAGCAAAGAGGAAATTATGCCTTAAGGACTTGCTTGATATTCAGTTTTCTTTTTGTGATATTCAGATAAAAGTAAAAGAGAATCTTAGTTGTGTTTTAACTGTTTCATCCCCGCATAAACCACATCAAATTTAGATTATTAATCAATCAAGAATACTAAAGTTGAACTCTTTCGTGGGAAACATCCAAATAGAGTTAAACTTCCAGCGTGTGAAAGTCTTTCATCTCCATTTAAATCGTTGCGAAATCTCTTTGACCAAAGCTTTCTTGCATTTTCCATTCACACGTGCTTGTACTGCGGCCTACGGAAATCTGAATTAAGACATAACAGTAAGCTACATGCCGCTTGCGGAATGATAAGTTTATCCAAGTATCAGATAAAGAAATTATTTTCTTGTTAAGTTATCTTGTAAAGCAACCAGCAGATGTCATTTCCGGGCGGCAATGTCAAGTTCGTCTCTCATTCACTTTTGCTATCTGTGCATTTTGAATTTTACCGTCGCTTGGTAATTTCCATTTTACATTATCAGAAAGTACTGTTTTAGTCCAAGGCTGCTGAAGTCTGTTTATCCCGCAGTTATTCTTCGTTTTTCCATGCAATCCTAGCCATCTTTTTGCTTCATTCTTCTCTGCAATCCTAGCAATCTTTCGCGTTGTTTTTTGCTTGCAGTCCTGGCGATATTTTCTGTGTATCGTGTGGCTATTACTCGTCTCAGTGTGACTTGTTGAAAAACGACAACATTTACTTGTCATCAACAATAAGCTATTACTTTGCTGCTTTGCTTGTCATGATGTGGCTACCTATCGGCGAGATTTGCAAAACATTTATCCACCCGAATACGTTTCACAACTACATGACATTAGCTACATTACTACTTTGCTTGTTGTGATGCGGTTATCTCCTGTTACGCGTTTTTGACACGCACGTGAACGCACGTAGAAGTCAAAACTGCAGTAAAACCTATCTTATAAACAATTGCAAGAAGAAACGTTAAGAAGTTTGAATTCTAAATAACTACGGGTCAACTTGTTCTTGTATTTTTAAAAACAATAAAACTTCGAAGGATTTAAACTTTTGCGTTCGTGTAATAAAACGCATAACTGGAAAGCTACCTATAGAGAGACTTGTTCATTGGTACTCTGCTTGTCTGAGTGTAGCCATCAGTGTCATCAGTGGAAGAAATGAATAAAACATTCATTCGATCTCGCAAAGTTGAACACTGTTTAATTCCTTTGCGCTGATAACAACGTAACCCTACATTATATTTTACTCGTTAATTTCAGGCGAATACGAAAGGTCAAGAACTTCTAAACCAAGTGTTCAACAGAATTAATTTATTTGAAAGGGATTATTTTGGCCTGAGGTTTTTGGATCATTGTGAGGAAGCTGTAAGTGGCTCAGTCATCTTATCAGACACTTGCTTGAATAACTTAGGTTCATCAGTTAAAATAGAATCGTCAAGTTTATCAAACAATGTTTTGTCAATGTTTCCAAGGGTCCCACCTAAACGTAGAATCGTCTGCCTTTGTAAAGAGTAATTGTCAGTGCTGGGGCACATTGCCAGTGTGTATACTTTATTAGTTTAATCCATTTCTAACTTTTGTTTTTGGAAATAATTTTTATAGAGATGGCTTGACCCAGAAAAATCCATTATCAAGCAAAACAGAAGTGAGTACACTGCGTCTTTTTTTTTGAATTTTTGTTGCTGGCCGATGCCGGGTGCGGTGTACCTGCGTGAGTTTTACTTAGCGTCTTAGCACCGGCATTCTGTGGTCAAAGTCAGACGTCTATACCCTTGTAATAATAAGCAAATCAACTTTAATGTGACTTGTGTATACGTTTCTGCGTTCAAGAACCCAATGGATAACCACTTCCAAAAGTTTACAATGGATTTTCTCTCACATGCAGTTACTGGAAGTTTGTTCACCATCTGCTATCTTCAAACAGTGCTTAAGACCCTGTCAGATTGTATCAATTTAACACTTAATGTATTTTCTTTCATAGATGTTTCCGTGTTTTACTTTGGGGTGAGATTTTATTCATCTGATCCGTGCAAACTGCAAGAAGAGATCACCAGGTAGGTTGTTCTGTCATAATGTATGGCTATCACTGGGAGAGAATTACAAAGCAATCATCCACCCAAGCACATCCCACAACAACTAATATCACATCACTACGCATACTTTGGTTGTCATAGTCTGACTATATAACTCCGACTAACTTACAAAACATTCATGTACCGAAGTACTGCTCACAACAACACGAGGTTACATTGCTGCTTTGTTTCTCATCTATTACTCGAAGAAAATCGGAGAGATTTACAAAACAATGAAACACCCAAGTACGTTCCACAATTACATAACGTTACATTACATATATTCCTTGTCATGAAGTAGCCATTACTCGGATAAGCTTTAAAAACATTTAGCCACCCGAGTATCTCCTGCAAGAGCTAACGTTACCCTGGTAGAAATCTTACTTAGGGCCTGTTTATATGGGGAGGCGGGATGGGACGTTTGCCGAGATGGGACGATATTCATCCCGCGTTTGCATGATTGCTTTGTGCACGGGACGTCTTCTCGTGGGAATACCTGGGATGTATGAATTTGCAAAGAATTATATATGCAAAATTGCCCCGGTAGACGGGACGAAGCATTTATACAGAGGAAAAACGTCTCGCTTCGGGCGGGATCCCGGTTGCTTCAACTGGGATCCCACCTAGGCGGGACGGGACGAAAATCGTTCCGCTTACATATTAACACAACACGAAAAATGAAACAGAAACATTTAATTGCTGGGATCCCGTTCATCGTCCCGTCCCGGCAAACGTCCCGTCCCGCCTCTCAT
>JAODVQ020139742.1:4107-37254 GCA_025400075.2 Phenganax stokvisi
TCAACTGTAAGGGGGAGCGTAACCATGTGCATGTGGGTTAGGGCTGAGCTGCCCAGGCAGCAACACCTGCCAGATAGTCCCTAAACATACACAATACAGAGGTTGTCTCTACCACTGTCAGGCCTGCGGAAAGAAATTGACCACAGTTTTAGGCTTGTGAATATCACTTGTCAGAGTTCAAACAGTGTCAGAATCAATAAGGAAGGAGACAAGATAGGGTTTGCAATGAGTTCATACACCCCCTAATTTTCCTATAGGACTCATGATGCTATTCTTTTATCTGTTAATACCAAATGATATGAATAAGAGGATGTGTGATCCAATGCAATCCCTAACTTGTGTCCTTCCCTTTTGTATATATAGTCCATACATGCCATATTTTAAAATCATGTTTTGAGTCCACTTCACAAAAATAAAAATGATATGTTTATGCTCTGTTTCGAGTATCAGTAGTTATTGATAACCATGTAATCACTATCTGTGGAAGAGTACTTCAGAAGAGGCCAGAGAGCTAGTGAAACCCACTGAAATAATATAATTAACAAAATAGAAATTATAAGTTGGAATAAAACCTTACCAGACACACAGCAGCTACACCAGTGCCAACTAACTCAATTATCAGATATACTTCAAAATTTCCTTCAAAAAGAGAGGGAAAACTATTAGTACAACCAGAAGTCCTGCTGTCAAACTGGAAGACAGCTCCTGCTGCAGCCAGGTACACTGGCAACACACACAACACCTAATAATACGTTCATATTATTTGAGATATAAAAATAATGGATGTAGCTACTAGTGCAGCTGAGATCCTGTTCCCACAGATCAGATGTATGAAGTAAATAAAATATATGACAAGACCAGTGACTGCAAGTAACCAATGACTGGTAAACTCAGCTGTAGCTACAGAACCATTATACCTACACAGAGGAGAAACAACATTGGCTTGATTTGAGGAGAGTTACTCACTCAGAGCTTCTGATACCGAATCCTGTAGCGAAAACCACCCATCCACAGGCTGATACAAATACTAAAGCAAAAGAAATCTACGAGAGAGACTTGTCGTCACACTACACTTTGCGTGACATCTTACCTTTCGCCAAACACCTTCTAGCATCTCGAACTCAGCCACGCCCACTCACGAGGTTTAAAATGGAGCGTAAATCCAGTACTGATGGTAAGTAAGTAAAACACGACATTTGAACATAATAATAGTCAATTATTTTAGAGGAGGAAAATGTTTCTTGTGAGCTATGCAACGTCCATCCAACTTCAGGTCAGTTTTCTCTAACTACTGCTAGCTAATCTCCCTCACACCATGCAGTGGGAGATCTACAGGCTCATCTTAGAGGAAAGTCACATATGATAATGGTTCAAAGGTCAGAGGTGGCAAAAAGATCTGTCTATGTCCGAGGATTTTCTACTACATCAACTGAAACAGACTTGAAATCTGTAATGGGACAGTTTGGAGGTGTGGTATCAGTTGCTATGGTAACCACAGATAAAGACTGCTATGCACTAGTAGAGTTTGATAATGCTGAGTCAGCACTGAGAGCACTTCAACACAATACCAGCATCACTCTCCAATCTCACACTCTCACTATCAAGCCCCGCCTACTTAAAACCACCCATTTACCAAAGAGGAATATTGTTGCTGGTCGAAAAAAGAGGCTGGATGTTGCTATGGCAACAAAGGATGTAAGAATGAGGGAAGAAAAGGAAGAGGAGGACAACCTAGTCATTGGAGGAATCAAGCTAACAAGAGAAGCCATAGAAGCTCTATCTCAGTCACACAAGGTCAGTTGGTATGATCAAAGTCTATAGCTATTATTATTATTTTGTGTAGATTAATTCTCAATTGGAAGTGATATCTAGTAACTGTCGTCATAAACCATCTCTAGCTGAGGAGCAGCTCTTGTTGGCATGGAAACTAGAAGACAAGCTTCGCCCACTGTTTCCATCATGTATAATAATTCCATTTGGAGCACCATTTTCAGGTCATGGAACACTCTCATCAGATTGTGATCTGTGCCTCCTGTCACAGCCATCTCAACTAGATCTCTCTCTCTTTACTGGCTCTTCATATCTACCTCCACATCTTAATCACCTCTCCTCTCGCAGACCACACCCACTAGGGCTAGGAGCTGCGGTGACTGGGAGTGAACCTCAACTGCAGGAGATACAGATGATATTACAGTCGGACACTCTCTTCACTAATGTCTGGTCTCTTCTCGCTGCTCGTGTACCTATCATTAGATTCACCTTTGAGCTTATGCACTGTGACCTCTCTATAAATAACAGGTCAGCCGTTACTATATTTTCTCTTAAAATTTTTATTGTTTCTTCTGCAGACTAGGTCTTGCTAATACACAACTTTTAGCTGCTTATATGAACTTTGACCCTAGAATGACAGTTTTAGTTCCCTGCGTTCGGTTGTGGATGAGGGGGTGTGGTCTGGCCAGAAGTCAAATCAATAATTATGCAGTGTCTCTATTGTTGATACACAGTTTGCAGCATACCAGTCCTCCAGTTCTGCCCTGTCTTCAGGTTAGCATTTTACTCTTGTTTTTCAATATTAATAATATACCTAGGAGCTGGGGGCGTGGCCTAGGAATATGTCCTGGTATGATGGAAGGAGATTGAAAGAGGTCTCAGTGGAGCTAGATGGTTGGAACTGTTCATTTACTGATCCTACTTCTCTTCTCCCATCCTCAAATACTGCATCTCCAGGTATACAGAGTCCAATTAATGCCATCTTCTAATCCTCTTTCTCTCCATTAGCTGAACTACTCCTTCATTTCTACCATTATTATTTGAAGGAATTTTCATTTTCTGAGAAAATGGTTACTATACATACACTTTCCTCTCCTTCCATCCTTTCATACCAGGGGTCAGAGTTCAAAGTGTCGTCATTGTGTATCCAGGACCCATTTGAACGATGTCATAACATTACCAAGTCAATGAAACATGTTCATTATCATACTCTGATGAGGTCAATGCAACAGTCTCATGATACCCTCTCTCAGCTACTCTTACTGGAGCAAGCTGACAGCAATGTTCGTCAAGATGTATTCTCTTTATTCAAACCATCGTCATCATTCTCTTCCATTTCTTCACCCTCAACACTACCCATTCACTCTGTCTATCTCTCTCTGAAAACTGTGTCCCAGCTACTCGATCACTCACCTTTTTCATTGTTAGAAGGAAAACTGGAGGAATTGGATCTAAGCAATGGTCTTATTTGCCACAGAGTCAGTCATGTTATACTACACACTCTCACTCATCATTTCCAGGAGGAGTTTGGGTTCAGAGTTCATTTCAATATTACAGTACAACATTCACCATCATCTTCTTGTCTGCCGATACTATCAACATCACAATACAACCAGCCATCAATTAATGTCAGAAAAAGACGTCTGGAAGACAAAGAAGAGGAGGAGGAGGAGGAGGAGGAGAAGGAGGATGATGAGATGGAGGAGGAGGAGGAAATGGAGGTGGAAAGTACAGAGGGTAAGTTAAAGAAACAGCGTCTGCAGAATGCAGAGTCAGCAGAAGATGTTCTATTAAGACTGACTGAAGGTGCGATCAACCATGAGGCACTGTGTGTGGCTTATAATGAAACATGGATTGGCAGTAGGAGAAGGAGGAGGAAACAAGAAACACCTTCACTTGATGAGCAGCCACCTCCCGACGAGCCCCCTCTCTCCCTTACGCTTTCTGTCTCTACTGACCACACCCATTCATTAACTCCAGTTATAGTCACCTTACAGGCCGAGAAAAAACAATTTAAACATTCATTTGAACTATTCTTTTCAGTTTGTAAGAAACGTTTTTTCACATGATTTTTAATGACTTACACATAAAGAAAAGTGATGACATTCCTACAAAGATGACAAATAAGAAAGATTAGATTGTTACCGAGTGGTGGGTGTGGTTTCTCTGGAGAAAACAAAGTTTATTATTATAAGAGTTATTGGAGTGAAATGATTTCGACTTACCAGTAACAAAACAATAACTACTAGAGAACTTCTTGTTCTGAAATGGTAGCAGTTGCTGGATGGTTATTCATGATGAGGTCATGAGGACCTACACAATTTACAACCTCCCATAACCAGGTGACAGGTCAAAGGTCACTCACCAAACAAAGCGTGTATGGCAGTAATAGTAGACTGTAAAATCTTGTGGTCAATGGTGGATGGAGGGGCTTGAAGTGCAACCCAGGGTGTGTCTGGTGAGAACTGTGAGTGTGGCTTAAATCCTAATTGACTAAATAGTTCACTGCATCCTGAACAAATCCAGGCACTTCGCTCCAATTGAACTCTAACCCCTTTCCTCTCTGACTCTCCTGTCTCCAGACTGGTCCTGATTGAGAGTAGCTAAGAGAGAGGGAGGAACGAATGATGGAGGTCACTGAATGAGTTACTAACTGAAGTAAGAATGAATGGAGCTACAGCTGGATGTCTGCTGAGACTGGACAAGTGTTTCAGACAATGCGGGATGTTCAGGAGAGCCTCCAACTGCTGCTGACACTTGCGCTGTATCCCTGAATCATCATGTTCTGGATAGACAATGGTGGTAGGAACATCTTTCTTGATAGGATGGATGAAATGAAACCCGGTAGCTTTAAGCATCTCTTCCCATCCTGGGACCATTCCTACTTTCCTCTCCACTGCCTGCTGTGTACTATATTTAGGTTCCATGATTCCATCACTTTGAGACACTCTTTTCACAGACGTTGCCACCTGAGGAGGAGGTACTATTAAAGATGGGTTCACTTGGTTTTATGGCGCAGTTATTATTGTCTAGCGCATCACACAACACAGCAGAGTGCAGTGTGGCCGATTTCCTTCCCTAGCATGTTGCTGTTCATGCAAACTCGCAATATCAACATAAGATAGGATAAGCAATAACGAACAACTGTACCATGGACAGAAGATGTCTGAGAGCTGCAACCAGATAGTCTTCTTGGCTGGCTTGAAGTAGACTGCACATGCTCCTCATCAGTGGTTTTGTTCTATCTCTGAGAACAGTGTCTCTGCCAATGAGTAGGTAGCCAGCCCAATTAGCAGGATGGCTGTACCGACTACTCTCATGAACCACCTTAAGCACAAGGAAATGTCAAACATTATAGGCCTATTATACAGACATACCTGCATCCCATATGAAAGAGCTCTGGATGCTCTACTGCCATACATGAGACTGCTGTAGAAGGCATTCATCATGAGGCGAGATGCCTGTAGAGAGGTGGCCCAGAGAGGGACTATCACACACTCAACTCCACTACACAGGAAGGACTGAGCAAGACACATCAATCCCTTGGCTGATACTCTCACGCCATCACTATGATGGGCTCCACTCAATACTACTAGTCTAGCACTGAGTCTTAGCTCCATCAGCTCTGCAACAGTCAACAGGTAGTCTCGAGGTTCTGGTAGAGCATTAGCTGCACCATCAGCCACACCCCTCCTCCCTGTCATCACACCCTCTCTACTAACACCAGACTCTGTCCCCTCAATATCACTTCCTTCTTGGGAGTTTTCATTGTCAGTACTATTTGAAGGACCTAGTACAAGTTGCCCTCTCTCCCAAGAAATGTTAGTGATGAAATGGACACATTCTGCTGACACCAAACAACGGAGAACAGCTTCTTTGCTGGCTGCTTTACCAGAGAGTGGTTTAACCTCCAGAAGATCTGCTAGCAGACGAGTTTCCTTCTCTACACCAATCAGAGAATGCCAGGAGCACTGAGCACTAGATACTGGTATTGCTGGATTACTAACTACCAGAGGAGCCGACTGTTGGCCCCGGGCCATTGAGGTTTCACTATTGTGAGAGAGAGGATTAGGAGATGAAGAGCGTCGAGGTCCACTCTTCAGGCCAGGAGTGGCAGGAGAGGGACTGCGAGATGGTCTGGGAGCCAAACTGTGTTTTCTTGTCACTTTAGGTGTCGGGCGAGGAGTCGGAGGAACAAGGGATTGGAGAGATGGTACTACTTGTAAATGGTAGCGCTGATAGAGAGATTCTGAACTCCCCTCTCCTCTCAGTAGTGAGAATGGGACCAGATAGAGATCTTTGTCAGGAACTATAATAACTTTTCCTCCACTTCCTCCAGGTTTCTTTGGTTGTGGCATGACATATTCCATTGGTTTGATGAGAATGTCATATAGTTCATAGACTGGAGACATATTCACTGGTTTACTCTTTACATGACTCATTCCTATACTGTCTCCTCTTGCTGAGCCGTTCCCAGGGCGATATGCTGGTGCTGAAGTGGTTGAACCAATCATTGACTCAGCATCATCAGAATCTAAATCATCTGATATTCCTGATCCAACACTCTTCGTGGCCAATCTGTAGCGTTGTTCTACACCAAGAGCCTCTCTGACTGAGGCTACACTGTCCACTAGAGGTTGGACATAAGATGATGAGGACTCGCTATAGATGGATACACTATCTGATCCTGGTAGTGCAAATTCTTGCATGTCTACCTGTTGGAATTGAACAATACCACTCTTTGGGTGCAACATCCAGATGAATATGTGATTGAGTGCCACAGCAAAGTAGAGAATTGGACAGTGAATTGATTCGATTGCTTCTTGAATCCAAGAGGAGTTAGGAGTATACTGTTTTAGCAACCCAACCTCTTTCATTGCTTTTCGACTAACATCTCGTTGTGCTAGAGCATCAGTGATGGCTCTATTCCTCTCCATTTCAGCCATTTCCAGAGCCTCCTCCACCTTCCCCTGTCTTACTAGTGTATTGACTAGAGTCTGGAACAGGAATGGGTACAGCTCTAGAGTTTGTTTTGTGGCGTGATCATAATGACCCACATTCTGTCTCATGTGTTCAAACAGAGGTAGAGCTTTGCGCAGGTACACCAGTGCAGCTTCAAAATTGCTCTGATAGTAGAAGGCTTGTCCGAGGTAGAATCTGATTTTAGCCTCCACTTCAATTTCTGTCTGTGTGTGAGCATTTGTCTCAGATGCAGTTTGATCGACCACCAAACTCAGCGCTTGTTTCAGTAGTGACACTGCCTGAGAACACTCGCTCATCTTGATGTGGATCTTTCCTAGACCCATGAAGGCTAGAGCTTTAGAGAAGTTATCTCTTAGGGTGTCAGCTGCACTAAGTTGTTTCTCTCTGTAGTCAATGGCTCCCTTGTATTCACCCATTGATTCATATGTCTCAGCAATATTTCCTAGAGCTCGGGCTTCTCCATCCAGGAATCTGTTAGCTGAGGAAATGCGATGGTCCAGTTTGTGATAGTCAATGGCTTCCCTGTAGTTTCCTAATCTGGAATGAACCTCTCCCAGTCCACATGCTGCCATTGCTTCACTGAAGAGATCCTCCAGAGACCGAGAGAGAGTTAGCTGGGAACCAAATGATTCCAAGGCCTGATGGTACTCTCCTAACAGCATCTGCACCCCACCAATATCTGCATAGCACTCTGCCTCGGTGTATTCATCTTCAACTGATTTCGAGAGCTTTAACTGACGCTCAAAGTAGCCCAAGGCTTTTCTAAGATTCCCCAGTCCACGATGGGCTCTACCGAGACTGCTGAATGCTCTCATCTGGCTGCTCTCATTGTGTGCCTTTTGAGAGAGCAAGAGATATTGCTCATGCTGTCGAACTGCTTGCTGAAAGTCACCAACTGCCTCAAAGGAGTCTCCAAGATTGGCATAGGAACTAGCCTGCTCTAGAAGGTTGTCCTGCAACTGTAGAGAGCTCTGCAACTGCAGCTGGTGATACTGCAATGCCTTCTGAAAATTCTTCATGTTTCGATGAACAATCCCAAGACATCCATAGGCCTTGGTGACCAGGACAGAATTTTCTAGCTGCTTAGCTAGTGCAAGCTGATGTTCATAGCATTCCACTGCCTGCTGGTGCTGGGCCAAAGAGTTATAAGTAGCTCCCATATTTCCATATGCCTGACATTCACCAGTCAGATCACGAGCTTCCTTCCTGAGGGACAGATCTCGCCTGTGGTAACTCAGAGCATGATCAAACTCTCCACGAGACAAACAGGCATTACCAAGACCACAGTAGGCTAGGCCTTCAAACGATTGGTGCTGTTCTTTCTTGGCCTCTTTTAATAGATTTTCATAATATTCCACTGCTTTCTCATAGTCACCTGAATTCAGAGCATCCTCTGCTATCTGGTTCCAGAATGTACACTTCCCTGATGTATTTTGGATTTCTTCCGCTATGGTGTGTAACTTTCGTTTGTAAGCATCGGCCTGTTCCCTGTCTCCATTTTCTGAATATGCTCTCATCAGCTTCTCACAGGCTCTAGTCATTCCCTCCTTGTCTTGGGCCTCTTTCGCCACCATGAAGTCATGTTGATAGTACTGGATAGCTTGTCTGTAGTGGCCCAGTCCTTCGTGACACAAACCAAGATTGTGGCACACTTTACTCTCGGTTGTTGTATCTTTCAGATCCTGAGACAGTTGCAAGGCCTTCTCCAGACATGGTAGGGCTTCTGTGTGCCGTTTGCAGGAGGTGTAGTAGTTTCCTAGGTTGCTCAGAGCTTGGCATTGTACTACTTTATCTCCTATCTCCTCAGCTAGAGCAAGACTTTGTTTCATGTGCTCTAGAGCAGCTTGGCGACTCTCCAGCGCAAGGAAGGCAGACCCGAGGTGACCTAGCGTTGCAGCCTCGCTTGCTCTGTCCTTCCGTTCACGTGATATCATCAATTCCAGCTCATAATACTTCACAGCATCTCTGTAGCTACCTAGAGCGACGTGGCAGCTACCCAGATAAGAGTAGGCTTTACCTTCAGCTGTTCGATCACTAACATTCTGAGCTAGTTCCAGGCATTCAGTGTAGCATTGCATGGCCTGAGACAATTTTCCTGCCGACTTGTGGATATGCCCTAGTTGATTGAGAGCTGCTAGTTGGCTCTCGCTATCTCCCAGATCTTTACTAATCTTGAGCTGCTGTTCTCTACAGCTCTGAGCATGCCAGAGATTGCCCATAGCTCTGTTGGCCTGTCCCATTCCTCCATATGCTCTAGCCTTCAGTACCAGATCATTGAGTTGGACTGCTACTGATAGCAATTGCTGATAGAACATCATTGACTGTTCAAAGTTGCTCTTTAGGAAGCAGGCTCTTCCTAGGTACCCATATGCCTCGGCCTCTTCTTTCTTACTCTGTATGTCCTTGGCAAACGACAGGTGATGATGGTGCCACATTATAGCTTTCTCAACCTCACCTGCACTAATGTGGGTGGAACCCAGGTAACCAAAGGCTCTGGCCGTTAGATTGTGGTCCCCTATATCTTTAGCCAACTTCAGGGACTCTTTGTATGCTTTCAATGCATCGTTATATTTCTTGAGGTTGACTAATGCTTGTCCCAATCTATGGAGAGCAGCTATAGACTCTCGTTGATTACCCTGAGACCTCACATTTTGCTGTATGTGCTGAGCTACTGCATCATTGAACCTTCCTAGAGAGAAGAAAGCAGTGCCTAAACTCTCGTGTGCCCGACAGCAGCCCAGATTGTCCCCCAGAGTTTCATTGATCTCCAGGTCTTTCTGCATGTACTGGAGAGCCTTCTCTGTGTGTCCTAGAATCCAGTTCACTCTACCAAGAGCCTGAAGGAGAGAGGCCTCTAGCTTGAGGCTGTCTGTACCTATTGCTCTTGCAGCCTCCAGAATCATGAGAGCTGGCTCCATTCGATTGGCTGTCTGCAGCTCCTGACCAATCAGTGATGTAATGATGAATGGGTTCTTGTCCAACCGCAGAGATTCAAACTTCTCCAGTTTTGGTTGGAATTTTGCTGGAAAGAAAACCATTGCATAGTAAGACTCCTAACAAAGAGGAAAGTATTATGCCATCTAAGGCATACACTACATACAATTATTACTACTACTCCCTCACACAATACAGACATATAGAATTACATAATAGACAGTGTTGTTATACCTTTGTGAGGAGAGAGAAGCATGGTTTGTGTCAGTCCACTCAACAGTGGTGCTGACTTAGGATCAATAGCTAGACCTTCAGCAAATGAAACCATTGCATCTTCATACATCTCCAGTCCTTGCTGGGCAATTCCCAGTCGGTAATAGGACTATAAAATAAATATATACATACCATTTTAAAAAATATTGTTACCATGGAATAAACAGATATAACATGTTGTGAGATGTTCCCATGTCCAGTGACATGACTACATCATAAACATAATGTCAGTATGTTGTTTGCTCCACTCACTTTAGGCCAATCCTTCTTCAGCTCATAACATCGCTGAGCATCTTTCAGTGCCTCTGAAAACTTGCCAACTCTGGCATAAGCTGCAGAGCGGTTACTAAAGAGTGTGTGGTTGCTGTAATCCAAAGTGATGGCCTCAGTGAATCTATCAATGGCTTGCAGGAAATCTCCCTCCTCTCCTCCAGCTAGCTCATTCATTACCTGAGAGAGAGAGATCAAACTAATTGGCTGCAATTACACCTGGAACATGAATAACACAGTCAGATAAGACAGTATACATTGTCCCTAGAGAGAGATAGAGAGAGAGATTGAGTGGGCACAGATCCAGCCTAACAAACAGAACTGGAAGAGAATGAATAGAGAGTTGAGCTGTGTTATGAATGGAGCTAGGAAGCTGATGGCTGGCACTTTATACTGCAACATTGCCAGGCCAAGAAAGAACACTAAATCTTGTAGCCAGGCAAAGATTCAATGAAGTGTGAAGGCAGTAATATCAGCTGAGGTTTAGCCATAACACAATATATCTCCATGGCCTGTCAGAGAGACAGTGTAGCTGTTGCCCCACACAATACCTAGCCTTCCTCAGACATGACTGTCCTCTCACAAATGACTCAATACCAGTTGTACAATACACTATTGATTCTCATTAGTTCAATATAGGAATTAGAGCACCATAAGTAAAGTAATAATGTTCATCTTCCTCTCCTTTCACATTAGGGACCACGCCTCCTATATATCTATACCAAAACCAGCACAACCACTGCCTGCTTAGCCCAGAGAACACGGTAGATCCACAACATGAAGCTGATTTATAATACCGTCAAAGGAGTACACTTCCCTCTTCAAAACCTATCACTCAACCCTTTCTCGTCTAATAAACATAACTTACTTTCTCTATGTAATAAGTGATGTTTTCACGGAAACTCTCAAGACCGCTGCTTTAGAATACCGGTCCAGTGATAAACCGTTTTTGATCCTAAGACGAGCGAAGACACAAAAACGGAGAAGACGAAAAAGCTGCGCCAATGATTACCTAATTATATTCATCGACTTAAATTGCGCATGCGCTAACCGTGCTTCAATCAATTATTATACAGTTACAAAGGAGAGTATTCGGAGTTCTTAGGCATACATATCCTCATGGTCAGCAGTATGGACATCAGCCTCTTCAAGACTAGAGAAATTGAGGAAATGAGCTGGTCTGTGAGCTTCGTGGTAGAATTGCAGTGGATTTGCTAACTGCAGTTCATAATGCATATTGGCTGAATGTCGAACACCTATACAGAGAATGAGATAATAATACTTTCTTCAGTCTCTCTACTAACCCATGAAATTATAATTCCAAGATCCCTGTGCTGGAACCATGAAGAAACCTAGGAACCTGTCAGACAGCAACATCTGAACCTTCTCGTAATGAGATGGCAGATAGCCATGAGGATTGTTTCCTGTGTCCTTGTTATTCCTGCCCCATTCATAGCCTAATGGCGTCAACTTATACGCTGTCAGTGAACATGAGCCTGGAGTGAAACTGGTGTCGGAGGAAAAGGAGGAGGAGGAGGAGGAGGAAGTGAATGTGATAATTGAAGAATATAGAGAGGTAATCAACCTGCATGTGAGAATGATAGTTTTCTCTCCATCCCAAGAAGGATTGTCAGCCATAATCTTGGCATGGAGAGTGACATCATGAGGAGAGAGTTGAGGTAGTTCATTAGGTTGAGTGTGTATCCATCCCAGAGGTTCCATCTCCTGTTTTAATCATTGATATCTACTATGTATAATACTGCACTATGTCTGACCTTCAGATACTCATGTTGAGGGAGGAGATTAGGAAGATGGATAGTCTGATGAGTACCCCACTGTGGTACCATCACCACACATCTTATTTCCTTCACCTGAGGATTGTCTGGAGGACTTACTCCATACAGATACCCCGAGATCTGGAGTAAAGACATAAGTAACTTACTCTAACACACTTCAAAGATTAAACCCCCAAATACCTGGGTTCGAAGGTCAGATATGATAATGAATTTCTTTAGTACATTTTTTGGAAGGATATAAGTGAAGCCAGCCTCTTTGATATCATCAGAAGAGACATAGATATGGTTGGTACGAAGATGGAGGTTAGTGGCTGAGATAGCTCGAACTCTCCATTCTGTCTTGGAGGAGAATGTCTGTCTCTCGTAGTTACTGGTTGTAGTGACAATAATCTCATCTCCATGTTTGTTAGTGGTTCTAGTAGTAGTAGCTGTGACCTGAGATTGTTCTTTAGTTTGTTTCTCAATCTCAGCTATCTGTTGTCTCTGCTGTGAGGGAGCAGAGATCTCCATACCAAGAATGATATCTCTGATTTCAGACTGAGTCAGAGATGCCACATTCACACTGTAAAACACAACATTATTAATAGTTTAGAATTATTATAAACTCACTTGTTTTTCTTGCCATAGTCAGCAAGAATAAGATCTTTCAGAGCAACCTCCACTCTAATCCACTCCTCATCAGTCAGGGTCGGCCATATATGATGTGGTTCTGTGATAGTTGTTTTGTCAGGTTTCAAAACGACCTTTGTCCTGTCCGTATTGACATGTAGAGCTCTCAATATTAGTACCAGACGAGAGAATGCCTGTTTCATCACCACAGTGAGAGATATAGATCAAGGTCAAAGGTCAACTCACAGTGTATGATGAGATACTCTTAAGCCAGTCATCATAGAGATTAAAGAGTACCATCTGAGGCTCAGTGGCTTTGAGAATGAGGTCACCCAACTTTTCTACCTTCAGACAGGCTTGGAATGGTAGTTGTAGCTCACTGCCTTTAATAACAATGTTAGGGAAGTCCAGAAGATGAACCTACACACACAATGTGAGATTATTACAATAATTTCACTCAAGATGAAAACTGACTTCCAGAGGATCCAGCATTCCTTTTCTAGTTACAATAATTTGTTTTGGCTGTTCCTCAACAGGTAGAGAACGAATCAGAGCGGCCACCTCTTCGGCTGTCTTCCACTTGGCTAGCTGTCCCAATCTCTTCTGTCCTGCCCATACACTAGTGTGAATTATCTTTAGAAACAGTTGTCCTGTTCTAGGATTGAAGATGAAGATAGCACCATTGATTGGTTTGGTTGTCAGATTTCCCTCAAATGTCTGCAGCCAAGGAATACACATAGACATTAAAAAGAGAGTGACAGTAGTTTACCTTGTGTATAGTGACGCGATACACATTAGTATCATCAACAAACCAGATAATCTGATTTGAGAAGAGTTCTCCATAATTCTGAGATGAGAGGTAGGGTTCAGTAGGTTCACTGGAATACAACTGCAAAGCCTTGCGGATTCTTTCTCTCAATACATACAGTGCAGGATTGGCCTTCATGATTTTAGCCATGGCTTGTTGCATCAGAGGTTTCATGCCAGGTATCCAGTTACCAAACACACTATAATAACAGCAGTGAGTGACCAGAGCAAGAATTAGACAAGGATATATACCTGTGAAGGTTATAGGCCAGATCTAGAGCTACCATAACACCAGTAGGAGATGGATAGATACTCATATTATCAGTAGTATAATCCAGGAATTTGGCTCTGGCATATCTCTCAACATCATGAGAGTCATAGTCTCCCCATCTCAGTTGAACATCAACCCAATACTTCTGTGTAGTAGTGGCATCCATTACATCCCTGTATTTGACAGTAGATTAAGTGGTAAGAAATTTAGAGTGAGAGACTGACTTGGAGTCTGCTAGGAGAGAAGGTTTTGAGACATTCCATTTGTAGGTAGCAAAGAGGAGAATATCAGCACATGAGCTGTTCATTTTGTATGATTTCCTGGGATGAATGGTTTCTTTCTGAACAGTATTGATCTCTAGAGCATCCAGTTCCTGATCAAACACCTGACACAGGTCCATCACTACACTCTCATGAATTTTCTGCCACAAGTGAGCTCTGAATATTTGGATCAGAGAGATCTTTAGAGTTGGGATTTTGCCATGCATGAATATTCCAGTCAAATCCAGTTGTACTTGGAAACCCACATATACCTATAGAACAATATGATAGAGTCAGGCTATTCAGTGTATGAGAGGAACTCACATTAGCTCTATTGATAGTAGGTGACCACCAGAGAGTGAAGCGACGATTTGGAATTTGATTCAGACCAGATCTCTGAGCATTGGTCAACTTCTTGTATTTCATACTCTCCTCAAATCCACTAGCTTTCTCCCAGAACAGACCCTCCCAGGTTGGGAAATATGTTCCTTTGAAGAGTGTGTGTTCCAGAATGCCCTCCACACCACCCAGAGCCTGAATCATATCTGTTCTGTAGTTATTGAGATTCCATAGTTTCCCATCATGACGTTGATGTGTCCACCAGAATGGATTCTGCTTCAACACCTAACACAGATAGAGAGAGAGAGAGACAGTCGGGACTGCTCAATAAAAGATTACAATCAGGTAATAGTGAAAGTATTGTGAGAAAACAAAACTTTCATTATGAAATGTAAACAGAGGTTTAGTACCTGATATTGTTTGAAATCAGTACGAACTCTCCATCCTTTGTCATAGGCAAGAGTATGTCTATCTTTCTGAAATAATGTGTTGATTCGAGGAATACCACGGTCCCAGGAATCCTCCAAGTCCTCCAGAGTCAATCTCCTGTTCTGAGCATTAGCTTCTTGTCTCTTCAGACGATATTCTGCCCATACTCTCTGACTATCAATAAACTCACTCTCCCATGGCTGAATATACCTATTGCACATTGTGGTAACATACATTATGGCACTGTACTGTAGTGGCACCATATAGTAGTTACAATAGTAGTACCTTACAATAGTTGTACTTTGTGGTACCACACAATAATAGTACTATACATTAGTGGTACCGCAGAGTAGTGGTACCATACCGTAGTGGTACAATACCGTACAGAGAGTGTTCTAAACTGACCGATATAGATTAGGAATGAGCTGGTCCTCATCGTGACTCATACCAGATCTGAAATGAGTGATTCCTGTGTCAGTCTGTTTAGACCATCGGAGATCAGATTGTGGAATAAGAACATGACCCATTGACAACATCCCCAGCCCTCCTAATTCCTTTGGTGTATAGAACACCACAGGAGGGAACCTGCTAGGCATCTTGGAGTTTAAACCAATCTTTATTCTAGTCTGAATCTATGTGACCAAGACAGAGAAAACTAACTCAAACACAGAAAGAGAGCAGGATAGATCATACCTTATTCTCACACTTAACTAACAGGTCCAGTAGCTCCTGAGTGTTAACTACAGCCTCTCTAAAGTAGGTCATTAAACCAATGAGAGCTGTATTCCACTTGTTGACAATCTTTGTAAATGTAGTGGATCCAGAGGCCATGAGGATCTGTCGAACTCTGTTGTGATATCTAGCCAAACTCTCCTCATCAACTCTGAGGAAACACTGTGCTGTCCTCTCCTTTGTCACCTGACTCAGAGAGATATAGTCAGTAGATGAGTGAGAGAGACAGACATACCTCATTTTGAAGATTCCACACACCATCTTTATGAGTGAATTCTTCATAAGAGGTTCGAGACTTTGGAAGAATACGACACTCAAAACCACTCATATTGAATAGGAGGTTAGGATTATCTTTAGAGTAGACAGAGACAAAAGAATTCTCCCATTGAATGGTAGTAATTGAACGAGGCAGACGGTTCTTGATGTCCCAAAACACAGCTCTGAAAAGAGGAGGAAGACCCTTCCATCAGGAACAAATGAAAGTGTTGGTATATACCTGCCCAAGTTGACATCATGTTTCATGAGTCTCATTCTAGCATCTCTTGGCCAACATTTCTTGTTGTTGTAACCAACAATGTTCTCATTATTAGGGTCAGGGTGTTCAGTGAGGTATCTTTGAATCAGCTCTCTAGCCTCCTCTGCTGAAAACCTAAAACAGTAAATAATCACAAAAATATTGAAAATGAAACACTCTGTGGGTATCATTAGTGCTCAAGGCTATCCATGCAATACTTCTGCATAGGTGTGCGTTAATTAGAAAAATTGCAAAAAAAGTGGCAAAATTTTGACATTTTGGTTAATTATGTTTTACTGGCCCAAAACGAGCTGTGATATGTATGTTTGCATTAAAAATATGTTAGAGAGCCCAGTTTCAACAGCATTATAAATGACATAGTTTCACAGACTCACTATAACACAATAGTGACCTCTCTAACCTGAAGAAGACATGTATTCTGTCTACATATCTGGAGTAGAGTCTAATGGGATGACTGGTCTCAGTCTCCACGTCCTGATAGGTGAGGAAATCATTAGGCATCTGAGGAGGTCCTGCCATTTCACTAGCTCTCTGTAGTCCCAGCACTAATAGATCTAGTACTAGACCATAGTATTGTACTACAAATGATGCAAACTGTAGACCTCTGATAATACCATAGGAATTAGTGTGGTTCATATCCTGCAGGATGAGAAGGAGAAGAAGTGAAATAAATATTATGAGAGAGAAAGAGAGAGAAGCTGATGATAACCTTGTAGTTAATGACAACATTATTCTTAGCAGTCATATAGTCTGCAATATTATGGTCCACTATTAGTCTCAGTAGTCTGTTGAGCAGTGTCAAATCTATCTTCTCATACAATTTCTCAAAATGGCTTTCCATCATGACATTGCATTCTCCTTCTCCTGTCTCCCATACTTCCTGTAGATTATTAATCCCTGCCAACCACACCCCCTTCATTATCCACCACCAATTAATAGAGACACTAACCTTGACACCACTTGTATACTAGGAGAGGAGGAGGTTCAGTATCAGCTGGTTTGATCCAGGGAGGGAACAGTCGCCTCTTGTCAGCTTCATACCACAGATATTGATCAAGATAAGCATCAGTGATCTTCTCCAATGGTTCAACATCATAGACAGGTACCAGATGACTGTACAGGTCCATGAACTCAATTGCCACCTCTTTGAATGCTCTCTGAGTGAGGAGATGACGTTTGATTCTGGAGAGAGCTTCATGAGGGTTGTCATAAGCCTGTTCAATGAGACCCAGTTCTTCTCTCTGACTCTGGTTCAGTCGACTTTTGACACTGTATGCCTCCTTCAGTCTCTCCAGAGCCAGGATCAACAGCTTCGTGTCATGCTTGTAAGAGAGAGGAGGGAAAGGGATTGGAGAGAATCGCCTACTCTCCAGCCAGTGAACAGTAGTGGTATATATAGCCACTGCTTCTTCTGCTGTTATGTAAGGACCATCTTTCAGGTAGTTGTGCTGTCTCTCCTGCTCTGCCTTGAGATATAGTCGTGTCAGCCTCCCTAAATTCTTCTTGCACACTGTCTTATCAACAGTAGCTCCACGACGAATCCTCTCTCTGTTATAATGAGCAGTGTTGGTCCACCAATCTGCTTTGCTCTTCACATATCTCAGGATCATATTCTCCACTGGAATAGGTAGTCCTGGTACCTAATGTAATATTGTGTTATTATCTATGACCAGCCACAATACAGCAATACTTTACCTTCCATGGAATATTAGCCTTCCAGCATCGCCAGGCCTCACTAAGGTGCTGTAGGATTGTCCTGGCTTTATTCTGTTTAATTCCTTCTGGCATCATGTCTAGAATATCATGCATCACAGCAGCTCTCAACTCAAGATCAAAATGACTCTCAACTCTCTGCTTTGTCACTGTTTTAGCCACACCCTTTGAGTGACGACCTTCAAACTGTCGGGAGAGAAGATTACCCAGCCACCGCTCCAACAGCGGAACCACACCCCTCAGAAAGAAAAGCCACACCCTCCAACCGGGAGCCCAGATTCCAACACCAGGACCTTTGCCCACTGGACCAGTGTTAAAACGATAGTAAATAACGTGTTTCAGATCTTTGCACATTCGAATCTGCCTCATTAGCTTGTACTTGTAGCGATACATTCCAGTCAACTGACCAACATGAGCAAATATATATTGTAGACCATCAGCCAGCTGAACAGAGAGAGAGAGAGAGATGATAGGGTAGGATAGAGAGGATCAATAGAGAGAGTACCTGGAAGGCATCAACGTTGCCAAGGCGATATTGGACATGGGAGTCAACAATGAGCTTGGTGAGTCGAAGAATCTCTCTGCAAAGATGGAAGGCATTGCCAAACCTGGACTTTTTTCTCTCCTTGGTGGTCAGGGTTTTGACTGGCTTGAGATTGAAGTTGTAATCAAGATGGAGGTAGTTCAGGTTCTTTCGATGAATCAATAGATTCAACATGTTGTAACCTTGACGACACACTTGAAGCCCCGCCTCCACCCAATCCAATTTAGTGGACTGAAAAAATTTGGTGGCTTTGAAGGACCTGAACAGGTATCTGTACATAATGAAGAGTGAAGTAATTCAAATGATCACATTTTGAAATATACACACTTCTTCTTTAGAGCTTTTGGAGGTCTGTGTTTGAGTGAATTGAGAACAAACACCTTGAGCAGCTTCTGGTATGATACTCTGACTTTGACTGGATGGTCTGGGGGACAGTGTTCATGATACCTATTACAGAGATATAGAACAGTATGGCTAAGGAGGAGGAGGAGGAGTACCATGTTTTGACAAGAGGGATATCAAGAGCTCTACGAGTACGACCAGATCGGAGGTTAAAAGGTCGCGGGGCCCAGAGTAGTGCTATGCCATTAGCAGTATTGTCAGTATAGAGAGGAGTATCACTAAGAAATGGCTCAGCATAGTGTGGCAGAACAAAACTATCATCTTCTTCAGGTTCTGGTTCCACAACCTACAGAACCATAATTAGTGGGTGTGGTTAGTAGGTGTGGTCAATGAACAAACCTTAGCAGTAGACTGATGACGATGAGCAATAGGATTAATGAGTGGATCAAAGTAGAAAGCAGGTAGATCAGGATCCTCAGTCTTTATGAAGACAACAGAAGGGGTGTGGTACCATGAGAGATGAACATGTAATGGAAGACTGTTATACAGATATGGGAAGGCAATTCGATACTCAGTCCGAACTGGTTGACGGATAATGATCTTATTAATATCATTAAATTCATTCCAATCCTCCTCTCTATTTATAGAATATCTCATAATAATAATAATTATTAGAGAAACTGTACATATTCACTAACCCAATGAGAGCCTGGTCTTTGACGAGTGGCTCAAATTTGGGACCTCCAGGAATTGCCAGGTTTAGAGCTTTAGCAGTGAAGAATGATTTCATGTCAAACAGATAGAAATAATTATCATCAACTAGATCAGTCAGTAACTGGTTGCCAAGGCGATAGAGAGTGGACATAACAGAAAGAGTGAGATTCCACCGCCGATATGTTGATCCATTCACCATCCTATAGTGATGAGCATTATCTAGAGTGAGGTGCATGTTAACGACTAACTTGCTACCAACGAGAGGTTTATGATCGTAGAACCACTCATGAACAGCTGCATCTTCCTCTTCATCTAATTCCATTTGAATAGGTTCTAATGGTTCCACATCCAGCACATTATCAGCATAATCAAGAGGAGGTTCCTCATCATCAAATGGTGGAAACCTCATTCTCTTGAAATGTCTACGATCTCTCTTCTCTCTCCTCATCATAATCCACATAGTCCTATCATATATATCTATATCAGACTACAGAGAGGTGGGTGTGGCTTACCCCCATTGAGCAATGTAGATGGGTTCCACAACCCAAGGAATTTCATTAACAAAAGTGATAGCTCCTGTGATGTGGTAGATGACTGATACATCTCTAATCTGTTCCCAGGGCATTGGCATATTCTCCAGTAGCTTCAATACAGCATGAGGCATGTATTTCAATGCTCTGTACACTAAATAGAAATATCAGATTATGACAGACATTAACTCACCCTAAATACACCCTCTTGTCATTTCTGAATTTCCTATGTGTCATATCGCCATGATCACGGATTATTTTTCTCACGTGCTCTGGAGGCATGTCCTCCTTCTGAGCCTCCACAAACCCAAACTTTCTCTTCTCGCTGTACCGCTTGCTCTGTAACTGCTGCCATTTACGAGCTGAAAAAGAGCGCAATAGCATTGCTTTCTATTTAACGCACACCTACCTTTCTCCTGAAGCTTTTCCTCAGTCAGCGGAGTGGTTTGAGGAAAAGGGTGACGCTGCCGCTCCAATAGCGGCTGCTGGAAGGTCATCTTTCACCCTCTGTCCTCCTTCCTCCGTTGGATGAGAAGAAAAGAGAACTCTGAAAGTGAGACAACGTTCACCCAACGTGTGAGCGGGTGGTTTCATGCATGCGCATATGTAATCTATAGGAATGGAATGTGGACACGCGGCAGATCCAGGGTGTCTGGCCGAGAAAGGAGGTGTGGCAGGGGAGTGAGAGAGGAGGGTTTCCACTCGTGACTCTCACGTAGTATAAGCAGCAAACAAGCGGGCTAGGAAACAATTCGTCTGAAGCTAATATTAAACGAGATGGCAGCAAACGTTCCTTCTCCACCCTCTGAAGGTCGATTGTACGTTCAGACGCCATTACTCCGCAGTAGGAAATTATCAGAGCTGGTTGGAGCTGATGTTTGGCTCAAAATGGAGAATGTTCAGACCTCTGGTAGCTTCAAGACCCGTGGACTTAGTAATTTTGCAAAGAAAGTTAGTACCAGATACCTATGATTACTAAATGTAGTATTGATCTATGTTCATGACATGTTGTAGGCAGTGGAGAGAGGGTGCACTAGATTTGCCAGTTCCTCAGGTGGTAATGCTGGATTAGCTGCTGCTTTTATTGCTAGAGAATTAGGTCTACCAATCACTGTTGTTGTCCCAGAGACTACTCCATCTTTCATTGCTGATAAATTGAGAGAAGAAGGAGCAGTGGTAGAGGTTGTTGGTAAGGTAAGACTCTGTGAACTGTGTAACCCTATCAACAGGAAATATCATCATTACCCTCATAATATGTGATTTCTCTTTATGGATATAGGTATGGGATGAAGCTAATATGAGAGCACTCGAACTAGCCAAGGAGCCTGGTTAGTGCACCACTTTTACTTCATTATGACGTACTGTACCACTAGGTTGTGAACTGATACATCCTTTCGATCATCCTGACATCTGGTAGGTCTTCATTATAATTATTATATAATGAATGTATAGATATCTCACTATTCAGGGAAGGTCATGCTACAATGGTAGAGGAAATAGCAAAGCAATTGAGAGGAATTACTCCTGATCTGATAGTATTGAGTGTGGGGGGAGGAGGACTTATGAATGGTGTTCTAGAAGGAATGCAGAGAATAGGATGGACTAATGTTCCAGTTCTAGCTATTGAGACTGAGGGGGCACATTCTCTTAATGCCTGTGCTGAGGCTGGGAAGTGGGTGGAGCTAGATGACATCACAAGTATAGCGAGGTGTTTAGGAGCAAAGAAAGTATGTGAGAGATCATTTGAATGGCTCAGTCAACATCCAGTCATCACTACCACTGTCACTGATTGTCAGGCTGTTTCTGCCTGTATCAATATTGCTGGTATGTACAACCTCAACACTTTTCTAATGTCCCTGTTATTCAATTAATATAGATGATCATAGGGTGTTAGTACCACCTGCCTGTGGGGCAGCTCTAGCTGGTCTCTACACTAAAGCAGTCTTACAGAAAGTTGCTCCTAAACTACCAAATCCTCTACATCATGTGGTGGCCATTCTCTGTGGTGGGAATGGGGTTAATTTGGAAACTATCCAGCAATGGAAGACCACATACAATCTTTAACAGTAGCTTCTTTTCAATTCACAACATCATTATAATTAATAATAATGGTATCTTAATCATCAAACACAAGTGCCAATAACTATTGTTCTTAAAAATAATTGATTGGTAAAATGCATGTCATTGAATATGTTCATCTTCAGCTATTTCTTTGAGAGACAAAACTTCCAGTGACCCTTTTCCCTTTGTATCCTGCCTTACTGCCTCCTCCACCATCCTATAACAACCTGGGTCCATTAAACACTCCTATAACATGAGGATAGAGAGATATATAGATTTTGTGTATCATAAACTGACAATAGAGAGTTGGTCGCTGTCCCATTCTTCATTCTGCACAGTAAGGTGTGGTAGTATTTTCTCTCTCACTCTCCTAGCCTCTCTAGCAGGTAGTGTTATTCTGAGTCTCATACTGGCTCTCTGTAGAGGAATAGTTTCTTGCAGTATTCTGATCACCTCCAGTGCCTGTTGACAATCATCTATCATCTCACCAAACCAAAGAGTCAACTGACCTGTTGTTTTGTATTCTTATGAGGTTTCAAAGAAATATGAGCATCTTTCATAGCTCTCTCAATAACACCTACTGTATATGGTCTACTGGTCTCTGGATTTACACATTTATCAGCCACTACAGTAGCTACATCTCTGAACATTGACTCTAATTGTGACTGTCTCTCTTTCTCAGATACTTGAACTTCTCCTTTCTCTAATATCTATAATAGGGTATAAGTATCACTTCTCCTACTAATTGACTGACCTACCAACTTGCATATTTCAGTCTGATCTTCAGTTCCAAACACTCTCTGTAAGTCTTCTCTCTTGGCTACTGTTCCTTTAGAAACATTAGTGAATACAGTGTGAGTCTGTAGTACCTCATCCAGATCTTGCTCTCTGTGATGGTAGTACAGCTACGATTATTGCTCATTTTCAGAGTTAGACTAACACTTTAGTTCTCCATGACAACACCTTGTTCTTGTAACACGCTATTTCAAATCTCTTCCCTCCTTTCTTATACCTCACTGTAGCTACGTTCGTCAGTCTTATCTGATTGGTTGGAGTGAAAATCGACATCGTTTTGGCCACCCCTTCAGACCACACCCACTAATTTCCTCCACGTGGGTAACTAATGCGCATGCTCACATTCATTAAAAAGTTCAATATTTTGGAAAGAGAGGATTAACAGTGTCACTCCAAGCTGATAGTCCTCCTCCTATATCTCTGATTTCAATATCTGAACCTTGACCTTTTGTTTCTAGGTATTCATTTAACAATTGTACTGCTAATTGTGAGTCGTTGCCACGACGACACACAATATATATCTGACGACCTGCACATGGAGGGTTTCACAATATCTTGATTAGAATGATTGCTCACGTGATTCATTAGTGGGTGTGGCTTTGCTAATAGAATTCCATAGTGTATCAATAGAACTTGACTTGAGATGACTCAGTGGAATATCTGATGATGATAGGAATAACTCATGGAGTATGGGGTAATGGAGTATTGGAGTATGTGGTAATGGAGTGGAGGATACTCATGGAGTGAGGTAGGCTACAAATCTGAAACTCCACCTCCTCCCTGACGTCCAGTAGTAAATGAGGTTCTATCGCAATCTCACTGTATTCTTTTGGTGTTATTCGTTGCCATGGTTTCAGCACATCTAGTGTCTCTTCCTAACAATGACATCATTATTACATCATTGAAATATTATAAACTATCTTACCTTATCATTAGCTCTTGATTGACAGAACAGTTCATAGTCAATTAAAGTAGTAATTGTAGGGTTGTCCCCACACACAGCACAACCTGGCTGTCGGGAGCGAAGTTTGATAGTTCGAAAACCACTTTTCATAGCATCAAACAATAGTAATTGCCCACTATATAGAGCTGTCAGTGTTATGTCATGGTTTATAACATTAGTGGGTGTGGCTTAGCATACGATTTAATCCGGCAGCTATTTTGAGAGATTCCAGAGCTTGTAAAGAACCTATGATACCTGGAACTAGAGAGAGAGAGTGTGTGTGTGTGTGTGAAAATAGAAAAGTTAGCTCTTACCAACTCCAAGTACACCTCCCTCTGAGCAGTTAGTAACAGAGGAAGGAGGAGGAGGAGAAGGAAAAAGACAACGGTAACATGGACCTCCTCTCCAATTATACACTGTCAGTTGACCTTCGAACCTAAGAGCACTGCCTGAGACCAATGGTTTCTTCAGAAGAACAGTAGAATCATTGAGAAGATATCTTCAGATAGAAAGAAGAGTTTTTGGATAGTAGTGGAGAGAAGGAGGTCTAACCTGGTCGCTACATTATCAGTAGCATCAATAATGATATCGTACTGTGATATGATGGAGAGAGCATTACTACTGTTAATGAGTAGAGAATGAGTTGTGATCTTTACACGACTATTGAGCCTTCAAACAGAATCATTGTATAATTACATCACATCAATACATATATAACATACTCTTTAACAGAATGACAACCTGACTCTGCCTTACTGTGTCCAACTCTACTCTCAGTATGTAATATCTAATAACAATATTCTCTAACACTGGGACAAAGATTAACTAGCTCACCTGGCGATGAAGATTATTTAATTCAACAGTGTCATAGTCCAAAAGTCCCAGTCTACCTATATTCAACAGATTATTCATTCACACAATATAGTACTATACCTACCAATACCAGCAGCAGCAAGGTAAAGAGCACATGGACAACCCAATCCTCCTACTCCTACTACTAATACTGAACTAGACTTCACTCTCTCCTGTCCTTTATCACTTGTCAAACAACTAACAGCTATCTCTTCCTCAACTTACCTTGTACTCCCCACTCCGGGAGAATGAGCTGACGGCCATAACGACTTATCTCTTCTCTACACAATTCAGCCATGTATAACCTTTGACCTTTTACACGTGGGTAGTAAAATTATTGTGGGCGTGGTCAATTATTAAAGCTAATGATCATTGAATATTATGGAGACGAGATGAAATGAGAGTTTGAAGTAACTCAATGACAGTGTTTGACTCTGGACAAGAAGCTAGAGACAGAAGACAGTTTCTAGTGTCTAGAGAAGGTGGTAGTGAGAGAGGGTAGCGCACACATTCCTCAGATAATTTCAAACTATTGTGTAACTGAGAGAATAGGAAGAGAGGGACTGCAGTTGATACTGAGAGATATAGAGAGGCTTGTTTTTCACATGATTCTTTCATTGAATCCATTAGGAACCTTGACGCTATCTCCAGGCAGTGGAGGGTATGGGACACACTAACAGAATTGTCCAGTTTCGAGGTGACTGCTGCAATGAGAGAGTCTGAGAGGTCACAGAGGTCATCTGACCGAGTGTTCTGAGTCAGAGTTGTCGGACATTGCCAACCACAGCCATAAAGATGATGAAGAAGAGACAAGAATGCATGATTGTTGACTTCCTTTAGATGAATTGTCTTCTGATGTGATTCTAAAAAATGCCCACCCAGCATCACCTCAAATACTGCAGAGCCAGTCATAAGAACATCTCTGTGTACAGGATATTCCACCATTTCTCTACCTCCATACCCATCTAGCTGTACCATTATATCAAATGGGGTTTGGTCGTAGTCACGGTAACGACAAACTGTTCTTCTCCCAAAGTCAAGATGATTAGGGGAGTGGTTAAGGGTGTGGCCTGGAGATGCCTGCAATAATATTGCTCTGTTATGATCAGCAGTGGAGGAAGCCAGAGAGAGAATAGAGTTAGCTGCTGCTTCTTTATTATCAGGAGAAGAGAGTAGATTGAGCAGTATATTTAATCCTCCATAATCCATCATCAATTTCCTGCACACTCTCTGGGATCTGCAAATAGAGGAGTGATTGAGAGAGATTGTAGTAGAAAGTGGTATATACCTGCAAAGTATTGGAATAGTAAGAACACTAGCTATTCTTTCTCTTTCTTCTCCAGTCAATAAGAGATGAGCTAAAACTCCCTGACCACATGGTGATCCTCCAACACGTGACAAACAACTTAACAGATGACTGCACATATAACTAAGTCCAGGACCTGGAGAAGAGGGAGATGAGAGAGAAGGAGATGGCAGGTCCATCATCAGATCAGATGAAGTAAAAGGAGAAATAGATGGAGCTAGGTAGAGATGGTTATTGAGTCTTGAAGGAATACAGCAGATTACAACCTCCTGGAAACAATGAGGACTAGCAAATACTCTGGACAATGTTTTAAAGATATGATTATGGAGATATGATGATGGAGAAGATAGGAGACAGTCTAAAGTAGCTAACAGTAGATCACGAGAGGCCAGAAGTGGAAGACAGTCTCTGAGATGTGATATTCGAGAAAGTAATTGTATGACATGGCTCTCCTGAGATCTGCTGCAGTCATGTGTAGAGGGTAGTTCAGGCTGTCTTGATGGAGTCCCATAAGGACTGGGTGATGAGAGCAGAGAATCTAAGAAATTGATTGGGGTCGGAGTTGAGAATTCCAAGTCAGTACTGAGTCGCGGCTTCTTGCAGGGAGGCTGGGTCTCAGTTGGAGAGAGAGAGGGAGAAGAAGGTGAAGAGAAAGATGGAGAAACAGATGATGAACTAAGTTGAATTGGAGACACAGGAGGAGGAAGAGGAGATGGTGATGGACTGCTACTTTGAATCATGAAAAGTGAACTATTGGTACTGTCTACAGAAGAGGAAGATGATGAATTGTCAAAACCACTTCTGGTTGGAGAAGAGGGCAGACTCTCTTCATTTCCTGTTGTGATTTCCTCTTCCTCTGCCGTATTCCCCTCCTCCTCCTCGTCATCCTTCTCTTCCTTCTCCTCTTCCTTCTCTCTCTCCTCTTCAACCTCCTGGCGTTGCTGCTCCTGACAACTCATCAGTTGTATATGGTAAGTAAGAGCTCTCAGTAGCCCTAATCTCTTGACCATGAATCTTAGAGAGTTCTCATCAAAATAGTAGCACACCAGAGCAGACAAGATGTCAGAATGAAAGGAAGATTGATCAGAGGAGGAGAGGAGATGAATCAATGTCTCTAGACCGCCACAGTCTCTCATTCTCTGTCGTCCAACAACATCCCTACAGCTGGAACACAGTGCTGTTACTAATGATGAATACATTTTCTCCTCTGGTTTGTGTCTCTCTAACTGAGACAGCAAACACTCCACACCGCCAGCATTGTGGAGACCAGCTCTGGCTTCTGACATTCCAGCACATCTCACCATCACCTCCACTGCTCTCTCACTCACTTCTCCTTCTCCATGATTACACTGTTTAATTATAGGAGCAAACCCTTTGTGTGATACCAGACTATGTACAACAGATGGTTCAGACTCCAGTAGCAGGAGATATAGAATTTGCAGTGATCGCTTCACCACATTTTCCTCATTTGATTTGAGACATTCAATAATTGCAGGGACACCCTCATTTGTTCTAATTTCCTGTCGACAACTCTCACTGCTGCTCAATAGGTGCAGGGCACGTAGTACACTTAATTTACTGGCCACATCTGAAGCTCTTTGGAAAAATAAGGTGTGGCTTAGCTCTCTGACCACACCCACTTCTTGTAGACGAGGAATATTGGAGGAGTCTAGAGCGAGATTTGCTATGAGGCGTGCAACAGTGCAGAGGGTGGCTGGGGTCCCTAGGCTTGCCAAGACCTGAACTAGAGAGAGATGTAGAGGGAGAGAGAGAGAGTATATATAATATGGAGAATTACATAATGAATGACATACCAATACTAGCCAATCCACAGCTCATAACCTGCAGATAAAGAAAATAGCTATGATGCAGCCACTCCCACAACAAGACATCACCTTAGTTCTACAGTCATTATTTAGGGAACAGAGGTTTGCAAGAGTAGCTAGTACTAATCCCCTGTTTCTTCCTTCTTGCTCCACACACAGTCCTAGCAAACACAATAAACCTTCCACTCCTCGTCCTTCCAGAAACACGTGGGCGTTTAAGGAATGACGTAATTTATGAGCCTTTAGAACGTAAACTATATCCCTTGTCCTGGATGATAGATCAGAGCTCTTTTCTTCCCTGGCCGTCTTCACTAATTTCTCTGTTAGTTCCGTCAGGCTTAAACTGATGTAGTTCTGGAGTCTAGGCGACTGTGTAGAGCTCTTCTTTCTACGAACGGCGAGACGAGAGCAGTCCGCGAACTCGGCCATTTTTTCCGCACAACGCGCGCACGTGAGCTCAAAAGGCTGTGGTTTGACATGTAAATTTTATATGGCGTCCCGGTAAAGAGTGAGATTTGTCTCTGCAGAGGAAAGCCACCATTTCTCCACGTCTTATCGTCTGCAGAGCCTCCAACTTTGTCTGCATTGAGTGTCTGTCAATAAAACTCGCTCCTTCTCCACTCGAGTCTTGCGGAAGCAGTCTGCCCCAGCTGACGTCTCCTCCATCTCTTGCGGTTTGAGCCGTGGTTTACTGCTGCAGTATGGACGCGGCTCTTAGCAAGCAACCGGAATTGAAGACGGACCAAAACCACGTTCCTACTGACGGAATGGAGTGTGCTCCCAGCAACTCCAGCCGACCCGAAGTCAAGTGAGCTGCTATGTGTGAAGAGAGCCGCGAGGAGGAGGAGGAGGAGCTTAATGTGTGGTTATCTGTCACTTAGAGCGGAGGGAAATGGAAAAGGGGAGAAGTAAATAGAAGGAGAGAGGGTTTGATGAGGTCAAGTCAGCTAATGGCAGGTGTAGCTGCCAGCATGAATATCTGCTGAGCTAGTGATACACACATCATGTATATTGTATTGTCAATGATGAGGAAGAAAGAATTGAGAGATTGTAGCTAGATGATGTTGATGTATAGCAGAGTATAGTTCAGAGAGAGAAATAGCATGGAGTGTAGTGTGAGAGTCTGTTAGCTCATAGCCCAGCTATACAACTATCAGGTTACTCTACCACACATCAGTGAATATCAAGACCAGCTAAAACTATGACATCACGCACTCTATCACTCTAGTACATTCCTGATGAAATAACTATTTGGAAATTAATTAAAGGGGCTATAGGTGTAAAGGGGTGCACCTTTAAGATGGGCAAAGGAATGGTGCATGGAGGAAATGTTAAATTATTTCTTGTTTGTTTATAATTAGTATGTTTGCAATATTTGTAGTGACTATGTACATTATGATATGGTGTATATTACTTTCTATTAATTCTCAGTTCTCTGCTGTCCAAGATTGCTGACACTTTGTCAAACATGCAGCCCCTCCCATCAGCAGCTCCTGCTCCTCCTCTGCCATCATTTGATCCATCTGCATTCCTCAACACCCTCACTACTCAGGGTGTAAGTCCGTGACTTCTATCACTCTTTTACAGAATATAGATAATTAGGTTCGCCCCTATCATTATGAATCCCTCTCTTGTTGCAGGCAAGTTTTGACTCTCTTTTAGACAGCCTCACTAAGGTCCATGGTTCATCTCCGCTACTGAATTCAATGGCTGCTCCAGCTTCATCTTCCTCTCTCTCATCATCATCACAAACCAGGACTGCTGCAGTGTCTAATATTGAGTCATTTGAGTCATTACCTCTCACAGTATCAAATGAACTGTCTATGGATAGTGGTGTTTCCACATCAGTCAATGAAGTTTTACCAACTGCAGGACAACCTGAATTAAATGATTGTATCTCCAAATCTGTATCAACTTCCACCATTCCTCTTCTCCTTCCTCCATCTGGAGCTGCTCTAGCTATTGATGGTGTTCCAGCAGTAACTGCTACTGTTGTTTCTCGATCAGTTGGCACTACTCTTCCTCTTCCTCCTCTTCCTCCTCCAGCTGCACTCATTGCTACATCCCTACCTATTAACACTGCACCTAATGTTCTAACATCTCTATCATCCACTCCACCAGCTTTCACAGCCACTCCTCTCACCAGTTCCCAGCTCCCTACTCCACCTCCTCTTCAAGATATAACTCCATTTACTAACTCTCTCACTACTACCAGGTTAGCTACTGTTAACACTAATACTAGTTTCGTACTACATCTAATCTACAGTGGATCAGCTGTAGCCACACCCCCTAATTCAGTGGCTCCGCCCACTGAGAATCATGTTGAATTAGTCTCACTTCCTAGTCTTCCACCAACCACTGCTGATGAACTAATTCCTCAGGGGCACACTCGTGACGATGTAACTGGACAAGATCCTACACCTATTTTAGACACTATCACTCAGGAGTTGAATCCTCTACAACCACCTCCTCCCGATATGGAGTCTCTTGTTAATGAACTAACAGTACAGGGGCTTCCTCCTAATGATAGCAGTAATAAAGAGGAGGAGATGGAAACTGAAGAAGCTGCTGTGCAGGCTGTAGCTACTAATGCTGCTGTACCTACATCTTCTGAAGTACCTGATAATGGAGCAATTATTCAGGGTCTTCCCCCTACTTCAGAGAAACCAAAACCAAGTCCACCAAGTCTGCATGCTAATGAGGAACTGCTCTCTGAGGACTCTGATGATGGAGAAATGAAGGGCCCAAAGCAATCAGGGGGACCTCTCCAAACACCAGCTACTGGATCACGCAGTGAATCCTGTGAGTTTACCTCTATTCAATGGACAAACTCCCTCTCTTTACTGGACACTCTTCATTGCAGTGTCACCATATACTGATGATGCATCATTTGCTAGTTTTGTAGCAGGAGAGGCTCACGACTCTCTAATTTCAGATGATCATTTCTCTCCAACTCCTTCTCCTCTTCCTCCAGTGTCTCAGGTACTATAATATCACCTACTCCTGTAATTAATAATAATAACTTGGAATATTGTTGGTTCACATGTTGCTGCTGTAAGTGGTGCAGTGACACACACCATTTTCATTGTCGTGCAAAGCATTCGTAAACTAGGCACAATGTGAGGTGGACAGCTAACATACCTGGAACAAATAGCTGCCATAGCAAATTGCAAGTGTCGTAAGCTAGCTATTTGTCTGAACAGCAAAATTTTTGTTTGTAGCGGCAATATCATCTACTGGAATGTAGTTTGGCGCTATGAAGTAGTTGTGGTTTTCTATGAATATCATTATCATTGAATATTATAATAATTGTGTACTTCGTGTACAGTATGTTACACAAGCCTACCATGTCAAACAACAAAAACAAAATTATAATAATAATAATTTAGTATTAATAATTCTTGTTGTTTTCACAGCAGATGATAGACTGTTTGCAGTCCCGGGCTCCACCGACCTCCTCCTCCTTCTCCTCCTCCTCCTTCTCCTCTTTGACTTCAAACTTACAGTCCACATCACAGCTAGCAGTCCAGGCACAGTTTGGAGTAACTGCCAATTGTCCTCGTTCACCAATACTTCCTCCTTCCTCTTCCTCCCCTGCTGTTAGCCACACCCACCTTATGAATTATTCATAATATTCAATTATACAGCCACTTGATATGACTGCTCAGAATTTTCCAAAAAGAAGTAAATACGCTCACAGAGCAGCCATGTCTGCCATGCATCCCTATCACCGCACCCGGTCTGTATTACCTTCTTTTCTAGTTTAACTCTATTGCTCCTTTTGATTTCAGTGGGGGAGGGGTTAATGTTGCAAAGACACTGGACCTACTGAAGGCGGTGTTGCAGTCATCATTCAATATGGAGATCAAACGGTTAGTGACACTTGCACTCTTAGACAGTATGTAGTGAAATGTGTTTGCTAATAGATTGTGTGATGACTATCTCCAACTTTACTGTCAAGCTGCAGTCAATATTCAACAGAACACAGGAGATACAGTGCCTGAGGCAACTCTCAGACTTCTCGTCAACAACATGCTCGAGGAGGTGAGGCTAAGACTGAAGAGATGAGAGCTAAATGATGTTAAAGAAAGAGTAGTTGAAATAAGTTTTGTGTCTTTCACAGGCTGCTCAAGGCTATCAGAAAGAGGAATGGGAATTTCCCTCCAATAAGGTGAGAATCAATTTGTCCCTCTGTTGAGCCAACATCTAGTGCACCATTCTGTTTGGAAAGAGAGGTAGAGAGAGGAAAAAGAGGAGAGAGAGATAGGAGAGAGAGGAAGTTGGGACAAAGAGTTTTGAGTGGGAAATGGTGTCTCGCAATTCACTGAGTCCTAAACCTGCCAATGATGCAACTGTGTATGTGTTGAGAAAGAGAAAGATGTTAGGAAATTCCTCTCATTGTACTTTCAGTCTAAACCACCCTTTGCCATTTCAGTCTGATAGTCATAATATGCCTCAGTCCATGTCTGTAGACACCGATCTCTCAGAATCCAGAATTATATGTAGTTTTATTGTGTGATTTATAGCTTGAATCTATACTAGTATTGTACAATACATGTTTTCCTCCTCCTCCACCACCACCACCCACCACCCACCACCCACCACACACCACACACCACATACCACACACCACACACCACACACCACCCACCACCTCAGCTACCAAGGAATGAGAAAGTAGGGCCTGCTAAAGCCTCTCCAATGGCAACTAGAAAGGTGACTAATGCTATTCAGGCTATCTTGTAGTAACTCTATGGATTGATTGATAACAGCAGATGAAGGGAGAGAAGAGTGAGACAAGATATGGTCCACCAAAGAGAACTAGGAGACCTCCTGCTGACCATCAGTCATCATCAGCCAATGAAAAGTCAGTCACATCTGCTACTGCCTTTGTTACACCAACCACACCATATGCCCCTCTCCTCTGTTGCTATGGTTACTTAATGGAACGTGTTCTCCTCCCCCTCAGGACCAGCTGGAAATGGAGTATGGACAAGAAGAGAGTTGACCCTGGGAAGGTGTGTAGCCCAATTCCTACATTTCTTTCTTTATTCATTATCATTCTATACAACAAGTATAGCTGGCATATGGCAGGTGGCCATGTCTAGCTAGCAAATTGTCAATTAGTGAGAATTTTTAATGTGTTATGATCTGATGTTAGTGATACTTGTTTGTATGTGAACCAATACAAGGAATATCTTTACCCATCTTTCATGGTGTACATGTATTGCAATGAGTCACTGACAGAGAGTGTGCAGTAGCATCCTGTAGTCTGCATCTAGCTCTGTGTCCCTTAGTTGTGAAGCCTTTGCTATAGCTGGTATTGCATATCACTCCTGGCACGATACTCTGTTTAATTCAATATTTCATTGCTATTTGGAGCTTCACACACCACATACCAGGCTGTCACAGTTTAATTTTCTCTCCATCTTCAGTGGAAGCCAGACACACTTGCTCCTGACACTCAGTTTGTTCTGGGAGTCAATGTTAACAAGTAAGCTATGAGGAGAGGG